>JACXGI010019664.1:0-11963 GCA_016801175.1 Esox masquinongy
CTTAAGTAATATTCTAATTTTCTGAGATACTGAATTTGGGATTTTCATTAGTTGTCAGTTTTAATCATCACAATTAAATGAAATAAACATTTGAAATATATCAGTCTGTGTGTAATCAATGAATATAATATCCAAGTTTCATTTTTTGATTGGAATTGCTGAAATAAATCAACTTTTTGATGATATTCTAATTATATGAACAGCAACTGTAATTTGGCTGAAAGGGTATAGTCTTGAGAAAAATAGTTCCCTCTGTAGATAAAACTCTACTTCTGGGAACAGAAGACTCTATTCAGATGTTTCAACAATGACAAATGTGTCAGAATGTCGGCCCAGTTCCATCGCACTCCGTACAGTCTTCTTCCTCTCCATGTGGGGACTGGAAATGACAACCTGATGCTTCAGATGTATGTATCCAGTGGTCTATGTGATGTATGTATCCAGTGGTCTATATGATGTATGTATCCAGTGGTCTATCAGATGTATGTATCCAGTGGTCTATCTGATGTATGTATCCAGTGGTCTATCTGATGTATGTATCCAGTGGTCTATCAGATGTATGTATCCAGTGGTCTATCTGATGTATGTATCCAGTGGTCTATCAGATGTATGTATCCAGTGGTCTATCAGATGTATGTATCCAGTGGTCTTTCTGATGTATGTTTCCGGTGGTCTATCTGATGTATGTATCCAGTGGTCTATCAGATGTATGTATCCAGTGGTCTATGTAATGTATGCATCCAGTGGTCTATCTGATGTATGTATCCAGTGGTCTATCAGATGTACGTATCCCGTGGTCTATCTGATGTATGAATCTGGTGGTCAATCTGATATACGTATCCAGTGGTCTATCAGATGTATGTATCCAGGAGTCTTTCTGATGTATGTATCCAGTGGTCTATCAGATGTATGTATCCAGGGGTCTTTCTGATGTATGTATCCAGTGGTCTATCTGATGTATGTATCCAGTGGTCTATCTGAAGAATGTATCCAGTGGTCTATCAGATGTATGTATCTAGTGGTCTATCAGATGTATGTATCCAGTGGTCTATCTGATGTATGAATCCAGTGGTCAATCTGATTTATATATCCAGTGGTCTATCAGATGTATGTATCCAGTGGTCTATCAGATGTATGTATCCAGTGGTCTATCTGATGTATGTATTCAGTGGTCTATCAGATGTATGTGTCCAGTGGTCTATCTGATGTATGTATCCAGTGGTCTATCAGATGTATGTGTCCAGTGGTCTATCTGATGTATGTGTCCAATGGTCTATCTGATGTATGTATCCAGTGGTCTATCTGATGTATGTATCCAGTGGTCTATCAGATGTATGTGTCCAGTAGTCTATCTGACTCCATGTCTGTCACTGACATATTCCTCCCTGGCTCCGAAGTTACACTCAGCTACCCCTCCAACCTATGCAGCTATAGTCCCAGCTATAGTCCCAGCTATAGTCACAACTATAGTGCCAGCTATAGTCCCAGCTATAGTCCCTGCTATGATCCCGGCTATAGTCCCAGCTATAGTGGCAGCTATATTCCCAGTCATAGTCCCAGCTATAGTCCCAGCTATAGTGCCAGCTATAGTCCCTGCTATAGTTCCAGCCATAGTCCCAGCTATAGTCCCAGCTATAATGCCAGCTATATTCCCAGCCATAGTTCCAGTCGCTCACATTAGTCCTAGTCCCAGCATTAGTTTCAATCTGTGTTAGACCCAGTCTCAGGATTAGTGTCTATGAAGGCCAGCCCCAAAAGCAGTGTCCAGGCTCTCTCTACATCTTGTGTCCTCTTCAAATAGGGAAATAAAAAATAGCCCAAATCGCTCTCTTTCTCTCAAACACTCACTCACACACATACACTTTTCACGCAGATGCACACACAAATACACACATACACACACAAACACTTGGCAAAAACAAACAGACATACCTCAACCACAGCGTATTTGAATGTACGGTATTATTCACTGAAAGGCATTTTGTCAGGAATTACTTGTCCCTCCGGGGTAGGACTGAAAAGATCAGTGTCTAAACAACAATGAGATTGGGTTAGAAGTCTGGGGTCAAGGTCCTTTGTGAGTATTGATATTCACACACACACACACACATACTCACAGTTGAGGGTTGGGTTAAATGTAGGAGCCAAATCTAGGTTGGACCATGTGCTTAAACGGACATCCACTTTTCTTTTCCCTAATACCAACATTCACAAAAAAACACCCAGACGTGCACTCACATATACACACACATGCACACACACACTCATATACAAACAAGCATACGCACACAAACAAACAAACTCACACACACACACACACACACACACACACACACACACACACACACACTGCACCATTGACTAATTGTTTCAGCTCATGTAAGGATATTGTCCAGAAGACATTGTGTTCCTCTTAGGGCCATGTAGAACAGATGACAGGGTCCCGTTGGCTTTACACTGGCCCCTATGGAGCATTGCATCATAAATGAGGATCCTTGCGTAACTTCTGTACTGTACGGGCCAGCTGTCGACAATGCTCTTGTTTTCAATCACAGCTGGGTTCAAACACCAAATGAAACCAATTCATACTTTACCTGTGTTTGGTTCAAGGTGATATCCGCTGTTGCTGATGCATTTAAAAAGAAAATAATGAATTGATGATGTACCAAATGACTGTTGAAGAATATGACTTGGCCATTAGAAGTCTCATGGATTTAATTCAACCATAAAATCTAATCAAAACCCCAAATAAACGTGTTGTCCTCTGATGTTTGTAAGGTACACAAACACTATATTGCATCAATACATGATTCCAACTTTTATTTTAAAAATGATGGACGGTCAGTTATTGCGTTCATTGCTTTTTTTTATGAATGTCAGAGTTTTCCAGACCCATTCCTCAGCTGCACACAGACACAGGAACAGAGAGCAGGCTTCATTATTACTGCTGATGGTCACTTTAAACGAAGCTTTGAGTCTTAAAATGATGAAATGGATGCAGCATTGACTGTTGATCAAACACTACATGTGTTGCTATGTTAAAGTAATGACAGCCCTATACAACAGTTCTCTGACACATACATAGATGAGCTCAATGGCCAGACAATGGGCAGATCACACCCTAACCAAAGCCTATTATCTGGGCAAATACACTCGAAACAGACACACACGCAGCTAGTTCATTGTACATGATACAGTATGGAGGGTTCAACTCCACTAACGCCCACTTGGACCTGTTGAAATGCTAGGACTTGGGGTAGTTGCCAGATCAAGCAGCATCATTTTGGCCAATAAACGCAGCTCTGAAACCATGGCGGAACATGTTGGTGTCATTTATCTACCTTTAGATAACTGTGGTAACATTACTGGAGTGATACAGGATGAAAGTATCCTGTCCAGTCTGGAGTTAGAGGAAGATTCATGGTCTCTGTTGAGGTGTACGTTTAGTTTACAACAGAACATCTGTTTATCCGTACACAGGAAGTCACGTTCATTCAAACCACGACAGTAATTAGCCAATGGGCTTACAGTATTGTGATGTGTATTCCAGGTTGCAATGTTTATAAAGTAGAGGACAACCAGAAGTTTCTTTGAGACTGAGTGAGACGACATCGAGTCTGTAACATCATGAACAATAGACTATCAAATGCTGCAATAAATATTTGAATTACTCTTTCCCTTGACGACCGGGTACGCGATTGTTATTTCAACCACTATACGAAACGGTTGATTTCTAACATCTCCATTACATTGTGATTGGTCTATGTGCATTCCAAGACTTATAAGAAACCAATACTACTGTATCTCCCTGGTTAATTCATCTTCAACTTGCAGGTTGGTTGTGCTCTATGCACTTCCCAGCCCAGTGAATCTGGACTCAAGGGGTACTCTGGGGTTCAGATTCTGTATCACAACCAATCCGCAGGATAACGACAATGAGGGTGAGCAGGTGGAATCTAAGAATGACATGATCTTTCATGCAAACTAACGAATCAACAACCAGGAGTGTATTCACAATGGAACGTACCAACAGCAGATATTCATTGGAATACCGTCTGGCCCAACATTACGATATCATTAAGGAACCTTCATCAACAAATGACTCACTGTGATCTTGTTCAAGAGTTATGACTCACTCTAATTTGGTTCACATGAAATACGCAAAAACCTTTTCCAGATGAACATAAAGTCGACCAGTGTGCAGACTCCTCGTCTAGGCCCTTGGGTATTCCTATTCATTCATTATGGTCTGGGAGTGCACAGAGGTTTTGTCATTTCGGCAGGGCCGGCCCTAGCCTTTTTGGGGGCCCTAAGCAAAATTTGATTTGGGGGCCCCCTCCTCCCTATTGGTTCTGGGCTCACTAGCGGACTGGGGCCCCCTAATGGTTGGGGGCGCTAAGCGACCGCCTATGTTGCTTATGCCTTTGGTCGGCCCTGCATTTCGGCAATCCGAAGCTTCGTCGTTGGTTTAGTATTTTGTTGAAATGTATTCCATGCCTTCCCAAAGTGACACTGCACCGTAATGATTCTTCATGGAACCTAACGTACAGGCGAAGGGGGAACTGGCTTACAGGCCTACAAAAAACAAGATAAAGGTTAACTCACAGTAATAGTCCCATCATAATATCATGCCATCTAACATACAGTCATACCGAAAATGAAATAGTTTATTCATAGACAGCCTATTTTCAGCAGCACATTTCTCGATTGCATGGTGCACTATGATACAATGTTAAAATGGAATACAGCTCTTGTCAGATTGAAACCAGTAGTTCTATAAATGTTCTTTGATAAGCAGGTCCTGCTGTGGGTGTGACGGGTGTGTGTGTGACGGGTGTGTGTGGGGGATACATGTGTATTTGTAATGTCTGTTGGCTGATGTTATTCTGTCCTGTCAGCTAAAAAAATACAAATATTATCACAAAAAGGATAAGAGCACCTGTTAATGCAAATGTTTGGCTGGGATTCATTGAAACCTGCCACAGCAATTGTCACACTAAGTCTTTATTCACAAATTATCATCTTGCGTCCATGCAAGACTAATTTTGAAAAGTGAAATTAAATGAGTTTTTTTGACGATTGCAAAAAGAGCTCCTGTGTACATACTGCAATGCAGATTTAACTGAATTGAGCTCTGAAAAAAATCTGTCCCCTACTGTCAGAAGCAGTTGGTTAGTTAATCTGTCATTAATGTTGACCCAGAAGACAGGAGATGTTTTTGGTCAAAGCAGCCCGATCAGTTTCAGACATGCTTCTACAGGTCTAGATCTGAATCATCACTCCTTGAGACCCAGCATAGGAAAGGCTACTATGAGGTTGTGTGAACGTTGGGCGAATGTCGGTTAGTGTACAGTAGGCATGTACCAGCACGGTCGGGTGTGGCGCATCAAAAACATGTGTGTGGGTGTATGTGTGTGTGTGTGTGTGGGTGTGTGTGTGTGGGTGTGTGGGAGGGTGTATGTGTGTGTGTGTGTGGGTGTGTGTGTGGTAGATCATTCAGACACTGATTTCTTTATTGTTTTGCAATTTCACACATTAGTTTGTCTTCCAGTCTTCCTCACACCAGCGACTAGACACGCCCCTGTCAATTTTGATTGGGGGGTGGTCCAAGAAGATTGTGCTCTTCAAACACCTGAAACAGTTTTCTTGCAATCTGAAGCTGTGCTGATCATGATCATGTCAATATTTTGAATATTTCTGCATTGGTTATCTGAGCATACCTCTTGAACTGCTTTGTTATTGTCAGTGCGCCGGTCAGTGTGTGTGTGTGTGTGTGTGTGTGTGTGTGTGTGTGTGTGTCTGTGTGTCTATGTGTCTGTGTGTCTGTGTGTGCATGCCCTTCTCAATGTAGTGTGTAGACAGGTCTATTAGAGAGTCCTGGACCCTGTCCCATTCACCAGCCGCTCCATCCCCCCATTCCAGCTTGTTAGCGTAAATGTGCGGTTAACCATAAAAAGCTGTTTTGGTGGCGGGGTGGGTGGGGTGGGTGGTGGGAGGTGTACGCTCGTGGAGTGGAGTAGCGCCAGAGAAATCCAAGGTTGAGAATGTGGTTTGACTGATCTCTTCTTCACACAGGGCCTACATAAATATTGATATTATTCAGTTTAAGTATTCATGTTAGTGGACTGAAAATACATTGGATATTTAATTAGATGCATGTTTTATGGGTTTGAATGAAAGACAGAAAGACAGAGAGAGAGAAAAAGAGAGAGAGAGCATGGAGTGACTGATCATTGCTTTTCAAGAGCAGGGAAAGTAAGAACAAAGGTCTGTTTGTGCAGAGAGCAGTGCTGTGCTGAGAGACTGAGGTGGAGTCGGGGCTTAGGGAATGTTTCACAGTGAACACTGACTGACTGCATTCCAGCTACAGGATTACAACACTATGCTTTTAATGGATAGTCCTCTTCCAGGAAACAAAATTAACTCTTCCATCCATCTCTGTCTGCATTCAATAATTAGCTCTCTCTCTCATGCTCTCGCTCTTTTCCTCTCTGTCTCTTTCGTTCTTCTTTAATTCTCTTACTCTCTCCTTTTCTCAGTTATCTCCCTCTCTAATATCTCAGCCTCACTCTCTCCCTTTCTCATTTATCTCTCTCCCTCTCTGTATTTTGGTCTCACTCTCTCGCTGTCTACCTCCCTCTATCTATTATCTATTGCTCTCTCTCCCAACCATTATCAATTATCTCTCATTCTGTGTGACCTCATTTCTCTTTCTCTCTGGAGTTTCCACAGCTCATTATAACCCCCTACCCAAGATTGGATGCAACTAATGGATCTTCCTATGATCAGCTTCTGGTGAGTAACTTTTTCAATGCTGGGTTACTATTGACTCCTCCGTGTTGCTGTTGAGGAGTGACCTCTCTGTCCTATGATCCCACAATGCACTGCAACAAAATATCATGGGCAGACTTCACAATATAATTTGGCAAATGCATTTAGAACCCATTTAGTCTCCAGACACCCCTCTGAGAAAGCCATGTAGCAGGGCAGGAGAGGAAGAGAAACAAGTAAAAATAAAGTGTCAACCTTTGGACCTACTGCTAAAAGAGTTTTGGAAAGAAAGAAATCAATAACACTTAATTTGTAACAAACAGTTACCCATACAATGAGATGTATTCTAAAGTGCTTAACAAGTCAACGAAAAAATAATAAAACGTATATGATATAATATTTCTAAAAGCATGTGAAAGTACTGCCAAAAAAGTGTGTGTTAGTGACCATGTTTTAGGTCCTCAGATACTCTGTCAAGCTGTTAATTAATCTGGGGTCTATGATGATATGCAGGTCATCCATAGAAGCAGGTCACCCATAGCTGTGTGTTTGTGCTTGCTAAATTATTTGTTTTTTGTACAACGTGCGGTAGAATCTTGTGAGTCAGTGTATGTAACACATTCATCTATTGCAAAGGCGGAACTCAGCATTTTACACAGTTTTTGCCAAGGTAAATTGCCGGGAACAGACAGAAATCGCAGTTGTTTGCAAATATCAAACTGTTTAATCTAGTAAACACCAAAGGAAAGGAAGGAGCCATGGGAATGCAATGGCGGGTGTCTTCTTTTACTCAGACTTTCACAGCCGGGGATACAGACAAATTTGTGGCAGTTGTCTTATCACATAAATGATCACCTTGACCAAATGTATCAACACATGAATATGTTTGGTTGTGGTGTATCAATCAATCAATCAAATGTATTTATAAAGTCCTTTTTACAGCAGCAGTTATCACAAAGTGCTTTTACAAAACACCCGGGGGGGGGGGGGATCAGCAGAGTGGCAGCTGAAATCGTCAGGTATCGTCTTGATGTGCAACACAACCAAGATGACTTTGGAAAGGGACAGAAATGAGTCTTTCAAGCCTGGTACTCCGGAGGTGTGGGCCAAGACCTCATGTCATCCGAAGTTTAAACAGGGCAGGAGATTCTTTTTAGATCTACAAGGATTTACAGTGGAAAAGGAGAACTGACCCTACTCCCCCGGCACAATAATATAGCAGCATAAGACCTTGGGGCTGAGACAGGGGGGTCCAGTGACTCTGTGGCCCTATCTGGGGGAGGCCCCGGACAGGGCCCAACAGGCAGGAAATCAATCCACCTACATTGCCAAGCATCAACCAAAGGGACACCAACCAACCACAACCACCCTGAAATGAGGGCCGAGTATTGCCAGCAGAGTTCAACCCAATTGCACAATGTATGACCCCCACAAGCCATTCTATAGACCAAATGGTAAACACAGCACCAGTCAGTAAAGAGGGAAATTGCCTTCATTATAGTGCATTTAAAGAATTTCCTTGGAGCTAAAAAAGGGTAATAATATGTTCAATATGCAGTAGTCTCTGGAAAAAGGTGTGGGTTTGATTCTGACACCCGCAAGCTGAGATACAGAGGTAAAATGTTTAAATCAATTCTTAACCTAGCAGGCAACCGATGCAAGGAAACTGGACGGCCCTGGTAAGGAGAGAAAAGGTATGCAGAGAAAGTCTTGAACAAATGATTGTCTTCTATAGAATACAGAGCTGAATTTTCTATCGCTTTTCTCTCTTTTTAATAGGTGGACTATGCACTTTCGCAAACCACCTCATTTCTTTGGTTCTCCTTTTTTCTAATGTGAAGGAAAGAGAAAACAGAGGGAAGCAGTGGCTGAATGTAAGTGAAACATTACATTCAGGGGAATAATGTGCATCTTCATGGATTCACATAAAGAAGTAATTATGTACAGCTGGCCTTGTGACTGACTTGTCTCCAGTAAATTATGGTTTTGTAATTCAATGTACGTAAAATGAATGTAAAGTGATAACGATTGAGTTACTTCTCAAGTCCAGCTGAAATGAACAATAAAAAATGTAAAATATAATGATGTTACTACACGCCTATACAGTGCCTGACTTGGGCCGGAACAGTCTGGAACGGTGTTCCGGTACTTCTAATTTTTGGCAAACAGCGTTCCAGTTCCTTTTTCAGGCAAGCCTTATTAACACAATTTGATTAACATAGTCGAATGTGCGATTTGTCAGTTCCTGCACAAATTTACACCTACAAAATACACCAGTCATATACACTCACTTGCCTTAATACATTCCAGAGCTCAGGTCGAAAGTTGTGGCAAGGTTGTGGGAGTATTGTGTAAAATGTGTGGAAATACTGTATGCATGTTGTGTGAAAGCTGTAGGTATGATGTATGAAAGTTTTGTGGTCTCGTATGATGAATGTCGTATGAGTCTACTACCACATACGCAGGTGGTCCATCCAGGCTAGTCCAGTCTAGTGCAGTCCAGTCTAGTCCAGTCTAGTCCAGTTACATTAATCAGGACTGGGGAGGATGGGGATAGAGGGAAGACTGAAAGAATGGATTGAGTGACTGGTTAGGAGAGATGGGCAGGGAGTCTGTTTTGTCTGTTGAAGAGGGAGAGAAACGGTGGGGGACTCCGGGAGAGAAGGGAGAGAGGGGTGAGGTGAATGTTTGCTCTGCACAAAATCCCCCTTTTCCTTTGCTTACATCAAAGGAGTCTGGCAGTAGAATTCAAAGAGTCCATCTGCATTTCCATAGGCTCCTTCCACCTAACCCCCCACGCCATCCAAACTTCCCTCCGCTGTCCTCAACTCCCAACCGCTCTCCTTGTCTCACACAGCAAGACCATTATGAACCTCTCTCTCCCTCAAACCCCTCCCCCCAACCCCTGCTAGACCACTCACACATCCCCCACTCCACGTCCAAGCGTCCAGAACTCCCCATGCAACGGCTGTGTTTGGAGGTGTGTACCTGTGCTTCTTTGGTCCGTTTTTTTTTAGGACAAACCCCAGATCTCGGAGGCATCTCTCAAACCGGAGCTGATGTTTAAAACCAACCTTAATAATCCCAATCTCTGAAAAGATGAACACTACAGGCCTTCAAAGAGCTGCCTCCCCTGAGCCAACAGGATAGCCAACCCATGATGCTTAAAGTAGTTAGTGATCGTACCACAATCTGCTGAGGTGGTGGAAGAAGAAGACAGAGGAACTGGGCGCAAGTCAAGAAAAGAGTTGGAGAGCCATACATGGTTCAAAGCGAAATCGCTCCCCCTCTTTATTAAAAACAACACAAGCAGCATGCACAGAGTTGACACCAGGACACAGACCAACCCAAATGTCAAACCAGAAGATTCAGTCTGGATCTCAACTTAATGTTTGGGTGCTTTGAAGTGGTTCCCAATAGCAGAGCCCCTGACGAACACACTACTGGAAGGAGAATTACAACTGCTGTTTTTACCTTTTCATGGTGTGAAGATTATGGTTGACAGTAATTTATGTAGCACGAACGTACACACAAAGTAGGTTTTTTTGTGTTTGTTTGCAAATACAAGCACACTCACAGTAGCTTTCTGTATGTCTGTTTTGACAATAACAAGGACTTTGGGGCACCTCACTTGGAATGACACAGCTCACCGGTCAGGAGGTGAGTTTGGTGACCCCAGCCGGCCCCCTCTGCTATAACCCATCATTCATCCTTTATTGCATTTCCTGCTTTGTCACAGGTAGGTTCTGAACCCGAGTGTCTCACTTGAGAAACCAGTGTCTTAGCCATTAGGCCAAGAACCAATTTCCCCTGGACTGGGGCTGACTCAAATTTAGACAGAGTCATCCTCAATCCTCTCAGTGAGAACAGTACTGCAGCCCATTCAGTAATGAGGAAGAGACTATATACAGTAATTCAAAGAAGTGAGTACACCCCTCACATTTTTGTAAATATTTGATTATAACTTTTCATGTGACCACACTGAAGAAATGACACTTTGCTACAATGTAAAGTAGTGAGTGTACAGCTTGTATAACAGTGTAAATTTGCTGTCCCCTCAAAATAACACAACACACAGCCATTAATGTCTAAACTGCTGGCAACAAAAGTGAGTACACCTCTAAGTGAAAATGTCCAAATTGGGCCCAATTAGCCATTTTCCCTACCCGGTGTCATGTGACTCGTTAGTGTTACAAGGTCTCAGGTGTGAATGGGGAGCAGGTGTGTTATACTCTCATACTGGTCATTGGAGGTTCAACATGGCACCTCATGGCAAAGAACTCTCTGAGCATCGGGAAAAAAAGAATTGTTGCTCTACATAAAGATGGCCTAGGCTATAAGAAGATTGCAAAACCCTGAAACTGATAATCAAATATTTACAAAAATGTGAGGGGTGTACTCACTTCTGTGAGATACTGTATATATATATATTTATATATATATATTAATGTAAACATTACTTAGAACCAAAATGGCTAAAATGGTAGCGCAGGACGCTTGCAATGTCAGGTTGTTGGTACAAAAAATTACAGGAATCTATGTACACAGTAGTTTCAGTTGCAATGAGTTAGAGTGTTATCCAAATGTTATCAATCGTCCGTGTAAATCAGTCATGACTCTATGGAATGTGTTCTTTGGTATGTTTTCTTATTTAGGTTTCGACTCTGATAAAGCCTCCAAGCATGTAGCAGTCTATTCTAACCACACACCTGTAAGGTAACACATTATTAAAGACTAACTATTACTTCAGTTGTAATTTTTTTTCTAAGAGAATGAAGCATAAATTCTAGTCTCAGTTTTGACAGTTCTTAGCAAAAGTGGTACATGCTGGTCTTTACATAGTAATTCGAGATCATCTTTTTTGCCTTAATGGTTCATGTCTGCCTCTAAAAATTTGTCATCTGGAGGCAGCTTGTAAAGGTGCTCCCTTGTCCTCTCAGGGAGGAGATCAGGCAACAGCAACCGTGGTACTGTGCTCCTCTTTCTCCTGGCATACATTTTTGTATGAACTGTTTAACTACAGTGTATTAACAATATGAATGAGTTAACTATTGCTAGAAACAAAAATGCTAGAAACTACTGAAAGGAACTAATGGTAGAAACTGATCTAGAACTCCTTTTAGAAACAACCATAAGACTACTGGTTTACCACTGGTAGTAGTAAGGTTTCTTCTAGAAACTACCATTAAACC
>JACXGI010019665.1:0-11886 GCA_016801175.1 Esox masquinongy
GATTGCCAACAAGGGTTTTGCCACCAAGTACTAAGTCATGTTTTGCAGAGGGGTCGAATACTTATTTCACTCATTAAAATGCAAATCAATTTATAACATTTTTGACATGCGTTTTTCTGGATTTTTTGTTGTTATTCTGTCTCTCACTGTTCAAATAAACCTACCATTAAAATTATAGACTGATCATTTCTTTGTCAGTAGGCAAACGTACCAAATCAGCAGGGGATCAAATAATTTTTTTCCCTCATTGTAAGTGAAGAGTTAACTCTGTAGAACATGGAGTCGATGCCAAAGGGGTCCCACTCCACCATGACTGTCTTAGTTACTGAAACACAATCCCATTCATAGAAGACAGCACACCATTACTCCCCACTGTCAGCCAGTGAGAGGTTAGAGAAAACCAGAAAAAAGGGATGGTCAGATGCTTTTATTCTTTCATCCAGGTCTTTTGGGAAGTTTGCTATTTCATTTTTTGTGTCCAAAATGGCATTGTCCATCTGAACAGTCTGTCTGTACCACACCACCCTGTCAGACTCAGTGAGAAGAACTCTGTGAGCGGATCACACTTGGGACACATCAGGAGTTCAAAGCTTTTCATGTTATGACGTTTTTCTGTCATGTCATAGCAGACATAATCATCTGAGTGTATGAGCATCAGTGATGGGATGACCAGGGAGTAGTTTCCTGATGTTCTTCCATCTGACACGTACATCTGATTTTGTCTGCCAGCAGTACTATTTTGTAAATGCATGATGTATCCGACCCTCCACCTTACCTCTGTCTGGTTATCGTGGTTAAAGCAGGGCAGTATAGCCTCCTCTCCCACTGAAAAAGCTACACACTGCACTTTGGGTAACAGAATAAAGTCATTTTTGAACAAACAAACTGTCCCTCCAGTACCACACAGGTGTAACAAAAAGAATCCACACCCTCCAGAATGGTGTAGATGCTGAGCAGAGAGGAGCTGTTCTCAGACAACTGTATTCTTCTGTTTTTGTGTTGGTCCTCATGAGACCATCTGACTGTCAAGTTGTCGCCATCCTTTGTACTCTCACACTGTAGCTCTACTGTCTCTCCTGGATTAGCATGCAGAGTCTTTGTTTTATCTGAATCCCTGCAGACCAAGAGATCAGCATCCTGCTCTGACATCCTACCATCCTTCCAACACTCCATTCTGTACTAGTCACCATCTGACTGACTGTTGATCTTGATATATTGATCAGCCAGATTCTCCAGTTCCAGACGATCCCCAAACTCTGCAGCCAGGGTGGAATTCTCAAGTGGGTCTAAAGTGTTCCACAGCAACAGCTTCCCTTCAACGGAAAATCTGAAGATCAAACAGTAGTCTACATCATTAGGAATGTCAAAGATAAAGTAATCCCCTTCTGATATGATGTGCTGTTCTGTATGGACGGCTGTGATCAGAACAGCCAGTAAAATCTTTATGACCCAAGCCATTCTACTCAGATACCTGTCTCTGTCTGCCTGGTAAAGCAGAGGTCTCTGCTGATGTTTAAGTCCTACCCAACTTATATGACTCTCTTATCTTTTCACATTTCTTGTGTGTTTGATCCTTTCTGAATTGCTGGAGGTCAGAAGTGACAAAGCTAGTAGTTAAAACTCCATGACTTGACGTTATTTTTTTTTTAAAGAAAAACAAATTTGTCACATCTGTAAAATGTGACCACAAGCCATCTTCAGTCCAGATGTTGGTAAACCCATAAAACACAAGACATACAAGGATGACAATCTCATTTTATAGTTTTCTTCAAACTGTTGTATCTATTGCTTACAAATGTGTTTATTGTTGAGTGAATAAAAGCAGCAGCTGTTCACAGATTCAGGATAGGTGTCTAGCGACAGAGCCTGTTCACAGATTCAGGATAGGTGTCTAGCGACAGAGCCTGTTCACAGATTCAGGATAGGTGTATAGCGACAGAGCCTGTTAGCATAATGACAGAGGTGGAAAAAACGTAGAACAAGATCTCTTGAGTTTAAAGGATGAGGAGGTTTCTTCTAGACCTGGGAATAGGTTTGTAGTGTGGGAGGAGGTTTTGAAAAGAGAGGGGGGATTATTTAAATTCTAGCCACTAGCCCTCAGTATTGGGAGGAGCAGCTAGTTTATGCCTCCATCACAACATTGTATGCATTAACACTCAAATGAGCTAACAATGCTGTCAACCCATTAACACACAAATACATTTTTTTTGATAAATCCAATGCTGTCAGGCAATCCCAGTTTTCCATTGGAAAGTAGGGGCGTTTCGGCTGTTAGTTTGTAGATAGCCCCCAGTCTGTGACTGTATTTCAAAATAGGAAAATATATCTGTGTAAATCCTGCAGTGTGAGTTAGATAGAACTGTCGTCTGGTCAGCTGTGTTGTCAGAAATACAAGAATAACCAGGCAACATAGCCCAAACGTTATAATAGCATCTTACTAGGCCCCAGGAAGTAATGCCTCTGTGTACCAAATACTCCTCCATTATGGTCTCTGTTTTTTCTACTTCCATTTTAGAAACTTGACAAGACTTTAAAAAACATCTGTTACCTTGCAAAAACTTAGTGGTCACTTTATTAGGTATCCCTATCTAGTGTTGGGGACTTCCTTTTGCCTCCAGATCAACCTGAATTATTTGCTGCAAGGATTCAACAAGGTGTAGGAAACATTCCATAGGGACTTAGGAATGTTTTCCCGATAGCATGACCCAACAACATCTCGCCGTTCCTGTGGATTTTTTGGACCCCCCCCCCCAGTTTCACCTCATCCCAAAGGTGCTCTATCTGTGCAGGCCATCGGAGTAAACTGGAAGTATCCATTTGCAAACGGGTTGACTGTGTCCATAAAGGGATGCACATGGTCAGCAACGATGCTTAGGAATGCTGAGATATTGAAATGATGATCAATTGGTATTATATCAACACCAGGAATATATCTCCTCTATCTCTCCACACTGTCTCTATCAACACCGCATACATGCATGAAAATATACCCCACAAAAAAGAGGTGATTATCCTACAGTGACTAACAGCAAAAATTAAAGTTGAGTGCTTGCTAAAGGGCACAACAACATATTTTTCATCTTGTGGGCTCAAGGAGAAACTTTTAGGTTTCTGGCCCAATACTCTGACCGCTCAGCTACCTGCCACTCAATTATCATTCCTCTGAACTGTATCTAATGATCTGTTTTCCTCTGAGTTGCTGGAGGACTGAGGGATCAGAGTAGAGTGAGTTAGATCACATGGTAAACTAACACAGATAACAACAGGATGCTGATGTTTGTGGTCTGAACATTTCAAATATGTTGATAATAAAAATATGCTTGTGCTTGCACAACATGTGGACCGAATCCTTCCTTATGTCTTTCTTTTAAACAAATCAACATTTTAATGCTCCCACTAACTTCTATTTAGACCAACTCAGAGGTCTTGTGATCATTGTCCCCCCTGATATCAGACGTTCAGGGACCCTAGCAGTCAGTAGGGGGAAGTGGGTGGTCAGGATGAGGTGCTCTTAGTTTCGCTGATGTTTTGTGTTACATCTTGAAGGCTTTGTTTTTTTGTGAGTCCTAGAAGAAGGAACTGTGTCAAAGGTTAAACACATTATTATTTACATTACAGATATAAAACAGAGAAACCCTCCCTGCTGTCATCGATCATTACATAGTGATCTGAGCAAAGATGTAAACAACAGTACAGTGTATTACAGCTTATACAGGTCCAACTGACAAAACATCAGCCAGGACTTGTTTCATTAATTACATTAAAATTAATTTTAACTTTGGAGGACATCTGGGTCTTAAAGGGGTGACTGTGGAGGACATCTGTGTCTTAAAGGGGGGACTGTGGATGACACCTGTGTCTTAAAGGGGTGACTGTGGAGGGCATCTGTGTCTTAAAGGGGATTCTTTGTTGCCCTTAAGGGACTGCTAGTGTGTCTAGATGCTCTGTTTGGATTGGCTGCTTTAGGTCTCCACATTCAGAGTTCTGTATCTCTGGGTCAGGGGCATTATTGTATGGTTCCACATAGTTTATCATACCAATGACTGACTGAGAAGGGTAAAGAAATTAACCCTAGGTCCCAGAACTAGGGAATGAAGTTTCACACTAAGGGCCCCACGTTGTTTGAGACATGACCAATTAATTATCTTCATTGTCAGGAATTTAACCAATAACACTGACCATTTATATTTACGTAGCTACTAGAAATCATTCACTTAAATTTTAGTCTTTTAGCAGATGCTCTTATCCAGAGAAACTAACATAAGCAATAAGAGTGGGGTGCTTGCTCAAGGGAACTACAACACTGTGTGTTTTGGCTCTGCTCACTTGTACAGGATGTGCCTACAGCAGATAGGTATAGCTTTGGCTAACTACTCAAGGCCTGTAGACATCTTGTTATCTTGGTAGGCCAAAGTTCGCAGAGCAGCTGGTAAGACATGTAGACTAACCATGCATGGGAGGGGGACACAGTGGGCTGTACTGAATGTATGTAGACCTCTAACCATGCATGGGAGGGGGACACAGTGGGCTGTACTGAATGTATATAGACCTCTAACCACACATGGGAGGGGGGGACACAGAGGGCTGTACTGAATGTATATAGACCTGAGCTAAACCTTCAATGGAGAGCTCTTGACCTGACTCTGCTGAGAGTCTTGTTAACTGCTCCAGGTTTATACATCTAGAATACAGCTTTACTTGTGAAAAGAATCTAGTCTCTGTGCCTTTCCCATTTAGTGATTTCCACAACATCACTAACTATTGTGAAGGGTCAGGTGGGGAAGCAGGAGCCCTAGAGCCATATCCTGGGAGGTAGGCATCGGTACTTAACTGATTGAAGCCAGCTGTGCCCAATAACCCCTTGCCTCTCTTTCCTATTAAAGGCGGTGGTCATGAAAGACAAGGGGAGGATAGTGGTTTGAGGAAACAGACCAAAGGCGAGAAGAAGCAGAAACTGGTCTGATTAACGATGTCCGTCTGGTTAAGTTGGTTATTTTCTTGTAATTGTTATCTCGGATAACAAGTCTTCGTTGTAAGACACCCTGGAATGCCACTTTTATGATTGGGTGCTCTATGTAGTGATGGGCAGAACGACGCTTTCCGAAACACCAAGACAATCAAAATATTTGTGTCGAGGCTTTGTCGAAACATTTACTCGACAGTGACATCTGCCAGTTAGAAATAAAAATCAGATGTTCAATGTTCATACAGACGTATTTTCCCATATTGTTAGAAAATATTTTGTGGCTCAACAGTTTGTTGTGCGTGCCAATTGAAAAGTGAAAGTAAAATTTGGGGTTCATCCCGCTTTTCTCTTGCCTTTCCAGCTTGCATTTCATTGAACCATTCCTCCATTATATTGTTTTGGATGATAAAGGCGTGTAGTTGAAAATGGTTTTATTCCTATTCCTTTTGCAGTAAATGAGACACTATTTGAACAACAAAAATTCTTGTTTTTTTAATGACAAAAAAATTTGAAGGCCGTCCAGATTAGAACCGGGGTCGCCTGGCTCAAGCTTCGATCACACCTACAACGTCAATGTCTGAATCTCAAATCGCATAGTACATACTACAAGTACGCGCGGATGATGATAAAGTACGTACTGTTTAGTACATAGTAAGATAGTATGCCAGTTCTGGGACCGATTGGGGCAGACTAACTCGTCAATAAATTGCGTCTCAACATTAGATTTTGTCGCGCATTAACATCTTGCCAAGCTTACATATTTAGCTGTACACCATTAAGCATTGTGTTAAACTGACTAACGTTTTTATGAAGTTTACTTCCACCACAAATAGCATCTATGAACTGTATGGCTTTTGCCACTGGCCGTTTTAACAGCTTATTAGACAATAATAAGCCTACTAGTATCTACTTACTACTTGGAATAGTCATAAGAATTGAGCAGTTGTTAGCGAGACTTATGACTGACTTTACACTGCCAAATCGATTGAATTTCATGGCACAATGTTTGTTTTTCTTACATACGTGAATGATATTGATGCAATAACTATCAATATAGGTGACGATAACTGAGTTTTTCATCAAGTGAAAAGACAAGAGAATCGTGGAAACACCACTTTTACTACGTGCAAGGTTGTGGTCTATATTACCCCAAAAAACATGCACGGATACGTACTTCGAAAATACAGAAATTGTAGACCATCCGGGAACTTTTGGCATACTATTTTAAGCATACCATAGTTTGAGACATACTAATCTTCTCGCATACTAATTCGGTATACTATATAGTATGCAAGTATGCGATTTGAGATTCAGACAATGTGCTGTGATACACCAGAAGTTAATTCATTTCAAATGGAAGGCTGCGATTGGCTTGCAGCTTTGCAGTGCAGAAGCAGTTGCAGAACGTAGTAGCTAGCGTCATGCTGGCTACATTAGCGATTCCGTTGCAACAATAAGACTTCCGGTTTTCGGATCTTGCCTTCAAAATAAAAGTCTGTGGTAAAATATTAATATAAATCATATATTAATCATATTAAATTAATCTTTTTTTGCCGCTTTGCTTAGTGTATATTGTAAAGATATAGATAATAAAAGGAATATATACATATAAAAAAATATAAACTGAAGAAAAATGCTGTTTCAATAGTACCTCACAAATGATGAATAATATTCTAAGGTTGAGCACACTGGGAAATGGAGATGGAGCAAACTATTGTTGTAAACATTTCATATTTTAAAAATGTGTAGATGAATCCTTGATGATGTAATTCTTGTTAATTTGCTGGTGTTCATTAGTTATATATGGGCTTGTTGCGCTAAATCCAGCAACACATTATAATGTACTGTACACGGGATTCATATTGTATAATAGAGCAAAAACTATTATATATGCCGCAGTGAATATATTGTAGGAAATGTTCAGGAGTCTGTAGATTCAAAGTATGCTGGAAAATCAAGGAGCACTGTGTATTTGCAATTGTTGCTGGCATTTTACTCCGCCCACACCATTGGCCACAATGTAACTCAATGGATATGAAATACATATTGCATCATAGAACAAAAAGTATTCTATATGCCACAGTGAATGTATTGTAGGAAATGTTCAGGAGAGTGTCTACCGAACAAATAAAATTTGTTTTGTAGACACAATATTTTCCACACCCTCTTCAGCCCCCTAGGCAAAACGCTATACATACTGTATATACATAATAAAGTTCCAATGCGCAAAAAAACAATATTGCAGGGGACAATTTAACCAGTTTCTAATTTTCAGGGGGACATGTCCCCTCTGTACACCCCGGCTCCTACGCCCTGGGTTGTTGATATTGCCACCTCCCATTTCAAAGCTTGAGGCAGTCAGGTCTCGGACACTCAATCGACACTGGTTTCGTTAAATATCACGTGACAGTGTTTCGACACCTTCCGTAATATTTCACTAGACACCATTAAGCATTGTGTTAAACTGACTAACGTTTCTTATTAAGTTTACCTCCACCACAAATAGCATCTATGAACTGTATGGCTGTTGCCACTAGCCATATAAAAGCTTATTAGCCATTCGTGAATTATATTGATACAATAACTATCAATATAGATGACGATAACTGACTTTTTCGTCAAATGAAAAGACGAGAGAATCATGTAGCCAGCGAAGTTTTTGTCTATCCTGAACAAATCCTAATTCATAATTTGAAAATCCACCAGAAATAGTCACAATATAACAGTAAACAGTTTTATTTTAGGCTTCCTATAATGTAGCTACTGAAGGTTGTAGCCAGGCGAAGTTTTTGTCTATCCTGAACAAATCCTCTTTTGTCACTGGCTGTTTTAACAGCTTATTAGCCATTTGTGAATGACACTGATATATTAACTATCAATACAGATGATGATAACTGAGTTTTTCGGCAAGGGAAATGACGAGAGAATCGTGCAGCCAGCGAAGTTTTTTCTATCCTCAACAAATCCTAATGCATAATTCATTTTGACTGTGACGGGAGTCGAACGTGGAACCTGTTGCTCACTATCCTGCATCTCTAACTACTACACTATTTAACAAGAGTCAGTCAGTCAGTCAGTCAGTGAAATTTGCTCTTCTAGGCCGGCTCCGCTTACGCCGTCAGGCAAAGAAATGTAAACTAGCATTGATTTGAAATATTCTAATGCCCATTAAAGTACCTGAAAGGACATCAGAGAATCCGGAATGTTCGTGTGTGATCAGTATTATCATGGATCAGTGTTACTGATTGAGGAGCCTTATGGCCTGAGGGAAAAAACATATTGAACACTACTGCTTTTTTTAACAATACATCCATTATAATAATTTGGAAGATACAGGCAGAGCCATAGGATGCACTAAACAAAATGAATAATTTACAAGCAATAACTAGAGTACTGAAATTGGTAATAAGGTGTTCAGTATAGGCTGCGATGTGTACTGAAAGAGTTACTGCCATAGATGATGACACTGGCTGGTTCCAATCTACCACAGCCGTGTATAAAAATGCGTCCAGCTCTTAAAACGGATGGAACCTAGTAAACAACACTGACTATCACAACATCAGAATGTGAGTCCCTTACTGCAGTAAATTAACTATTTAGATACAGGGGGACTGAGCCATGTTGAATCCTGTGGGCCAATCCCACCTTAAACTGAAACACACATTTATCAACTAATCACTGTAGTTCTCTGAGTTGTGACGGGCCATTCAATACTATTTTGTTCTGTGATGTTATCTGTTTTTATCTGAGCTGCTGGAGGAATGATGTGTGACTGTAGAATTACTTCACGTGCTAAAGAACTACAGATAAAACATGATGCTGGTGATAATGTTGATGTTTGCAGTCTAAAGATTATAAATAATTAAAAAAAATAATAATCATAATAATCTGTTTATGTTGCACAACATGCAGACAGCTTCCCTCTGAATGGTTTTGATTCTCACAAACCAACATGTTAATACTCAACAACATTATTTTCTCCTAATATGTAATACTTAGAACAACTCAGTGGTCTGGTGCTATGTCAGAGTATGTCAGAGATCTCTTTGTTTAGTTAATATACCCAGATGGTCAAAAAAGTGTTGGGCCTCACATCCACAAACGTTCATGTGTTTGGTCAAAGAGCTCATTCCTGTAAAAGACATTTAACTGTCAGCAAGCGAGTGGACAATGTTTGTGTCTCCTTTTGAACCTTAGTGACCATAGATCCTGTTGAGTTACTTTAGAAAATCTTTGAAAAACAAAGATTTCATAACTGTTCTGAAGATGGGTAGGAACTGCCCTCCTAACTTCGAGTGGAAGTAAGTTTCCCCATTTGACTGACAGGACGGAGAAAAGTTTTGACTGGGGGCGCTGCCATCCAATAGGGGTGGGGTGACCAAAAGACTAGAGATGGCAGAACAAACGTTTTGGGTTGGGGAGCAGGGTTTCATCAAACCCCTGAAGGGAAAACAAAGGGAAATATCCCCTTATTGTTCCACAGGATGTTGTCTAAAATTGTTGAGTGTCATCTTCAAAGCAATGATAGGAGTGTCTATGTGAGGATATCACAGGGCCAAAAGAACTAAGTGTATAAGAAGTAGAGGAGACTAGCTACACACCAAGGTTAAAGCTAGACTTGGGTTTCTCTACCATAATCCTTCATCATTTATCCAATCTGATAAGATCACCCTGTTTCAGATGACAATCCTACCCACGCCAGATTTTGGATATGTAATTCACAGGTTCGTATGTAATGGGGCATTTGAGTGGCTAGATGTTCTCTACCATTCAGAGATCAGATACTAGCAACACTCCTTACAGGACACATCACTGCACTCTGTACACCTGCATAAACTGGCCATCACTATGTACCTGATGGAAAATCCAGTGGTTAATACTTATTTACAAAATCCACTTAGGCCTCCCTGCCCCCCATCTGAGATGTCAACTGCCCCCCTCCTTCACATACAGCACCCACTCTGCTAGTCACATCCAGTTAAAACCCAGAAAAGCCTAGTTCAGCCGGCCCACAATTAGAGGTGATGAATGTTGTTGCCCTCACTGGATCTGAAACTAGGTCTCCCACGTGAGATGCTATGTCTTTAACCACTATGCCACACATTTGCTGAGTGTCGGTATAGCTTCTCGACGTTAGACCATTTTGTCACGCATTAACAGTTTTAACAGCTTATTAGCCAGTAATAGGCTTACTAGTATTTACTAACTTACTACTTGGAATAGTCATAAGAATTGAGAAATTGCTAGTGAGACTGAAGATGAACTTTACACTGCCAAAGCTATTTCATTTCATGGAACAACACCGTTTGTTTTTCTTTTATTCACGGGATGACCCCGTGAATGACCCCGTGAGGAATGACCCCGTGAGGAAGACCTACGGGAAAACCTACGGGAAGACCTACGTCTTTACCAGGCGTCATTGATAATGACAGTCACCGTCCATGGACACAGTCAATCAGTGCTGTGGAAACATGAGGGTAAACACCACCCAGGGGCATTTCTAGGATTTTTTAAATGGGGGGCAGAGAGGGAACTAGGCACCAGTCAGGGGTGGCCATGTAAAATCATCAAATTATATCACAAATAATGTAGAAAATGTGCTTAAACTACAATGCCTTGTATTGACTACTTAACTTATATCTGTGCCTAATCTATAAAACAAATCAAGTAAATGCACACTTGCAAATATTTAAGTTTGATCCAGGTTAACTTCAGTGTTACTCACTGTCTGGCATAACACTTTAAAAGACACATAAGGAAATGAAATTATACTGCTGCTGCCCTCCTCATAATCAAATTACTGATCTGATTCTCTTGTGTTTAGAAGCAATGAGGTGGGAACATGGAAACCAGCCCTCTTCAGATCACCCCACAGATGTTCAATTGGATTCAGGTCTGGGCACTGGCTGGGCCATTCCAAAGCGTTAATCTTCTTCTAGTGAAGCCATGCTTTTGTGGATTTGGATATGTGCTTTGGGTCGTTGTCGTGCTGAAAGGTGAACTTCCTCTTCATCTTCAGCTTTCTAACGGACGCCTGAAGGTTCTGTGCCAAAATTGCCTGGTATTTGGAACTGTTCATAATTCCCTCCACCCTGACTAAGGTCCCGGTTCCAGCTGAAGAAAAACAGCCCAAAAGCATGATGCTGCCACCGCCATTCTTCACTGTGGGTATGGTGTTCTTTGGGTGATGTGCAATGTTGTTTTTGCGCCAAACATACCTTTTGGAATTATGGCCAAAAAGTTCAACCTTGGTTTTATCAGACCATAACACATTTTCCTACGTGCTTTTGGGGGACTTAATGTTTGTTTTTGCAAACTTCAGATGGGCTTGGATGTTTTTCTTTGTAAGAAAAGGTTTCTGTCTTGCCACCCTACCCCATAGCCCATTCGTATGAAGAATACGGGAGATTGTTGTCACATGTAGCACACAGCCAGTACTTGCCAGAAATTCCTGCAGTTCCTTTAATGTTGCTGTAGGCCTCTTGGAAGCCTCCCTGACCAGTTTTCTTCTTGTCTTTTCATCAATTTTGGAGGGACGTCCAGTTTTTGGTAATGTCTCTGTTGTGCCATATTTTCTCCACTTGACGATGACTGTCTTCACTGTGTTCCATGGTATATCTAATGCTTTGGAAATTCTTTTGTACCCTTCTCCTGACTGATATCTTGCAACAATGAGATCCCTCTGATGCTTTGGAAGCTCTCTGCGGACCATGGCTTTTGTTCTGAGATGCAACTAAGAAAATGTCAGGAAAATCCTACTAGAACAGCTGAACTTTATTTGTGATTAATCAGAGTCACTTTAAATGATGGCAGGTGTGTAATGACTTCTATTTAACATGAGTTTGAATGTGATTGGTTAATTCTGAACACAGCCACATCCCCAGTTATAAGAGGGTGTGCACACTTATGCAACCAGGTTA
>JACXGI010019666.1:0-11884 GCA_016801175.1 Esox masquinongy
TGTGTGTGTGTGTGTGTGTGTGTGTGTGTGTGTGTGTGTGTGTGTGTGTGTGTGTGTGTGTGTGTGTGTGTGTGTGTGTGTGTGTGTGTGTGTGTGTGTGTGTGTGTGTGTGTGTGTGTGTGTGTGTTGATGCCAAATAAAGCAGTCTGATAAGTGTGTGTGAGGTTTGGTCTTTACTAACGTTTGTGTGTTTGCGGTCAGCTGTCAACAGAACAAACAGCCCAGCTGGGTGCGGAGCTGTTCATTGTGAAGGTAAAACAGTGTTCCCCCAACACGTGCTGTTCCTCCTTCACTGACCCTGCTGGTCATGGGCTCATACAGTTTTGCCTCCCTCTGTTCCTCCCCCTCCTCTGCAGCAACTCCTCCACATCGTGCGTCAGAAAGCGACTCAAGGCGTGGTGGATGCCACCCTTAAGTTCACACTGAGCGCGCTCTGGAACCTCACTGACGAATCACCAACAACCTGCCGTCATTTCATAGAGAACCAGGGACTGGACCTGTTCATTAAAGTACTGGAGGTAGTTCATGACAGTCACACTGTCTCTGTCTCATTAGGAACCTAATTTCTTAATGCGTTGAGGGTTAGTTTAGTGTGGGATCTTTAAGATGCCCCTATCCTAATCATAATACCTACTCTAACTCGTTTGAAATGTCAGCTTCAATGGGGTGATGTCTGTAGGATTTCCCAAGGATCCTTTAGATGTTTCCCTGCCTGAAGTGCAAGCTGGGCCCCTTCACGCCTCTCTTAGGGCTGCGTGTGTGTGTGTGTGTGTGTGTGTGTGTGTGTGTGTACTCCGGGCTATCCTGAGTCTTTTTCAGCCTCTGTCCTTGTTTTCTTTTCTCCACTTGCAGTCATTTCCCTCTGAGTCTTCCATCCAGCAGAAGGTGTTGGGTCTGCTGGTAAGTCATTGTGAACCTTTGACTGAACAACTGGCTGACAGACTGACCTCCCTCACTGATTATTTTCTTTATCATGACTTATTCTCCTTTTAGTTATAACTTTTAAGAACAGCAACATCGACAAAAATTATAGATTAATTTGAATTCAATGTCTTTAAGGGATTGATAAAAGACTGAACTAGGATAATTCAGCAATCAATATAGTCTTGTACCTTGACCCAAATAGCCTTACAAAATAAACAGCTCTTCCAGAAGCAAAATACAAACACTGTGAGTCTTTCTCTTTAATCAATCCATCCATGTTAGTGAGACAATATTTTACATTTTTATTAATGAAGAAATAAAGGAGTTGTTCACTTTTTCTTTTTTATTCTTTAAAATATTCCCCACAACAGGTTTAGGAGTCAAACATCAAGATTTGTCCTCCTATGCATATCTAGCCAATCACACCACAGCAGGACCAACAGCGCTGAAAAAATACCTAGTTTAGTTTGCTTTTGAAGTGCTTAGGAACCGTAGAGGACATGGTTGTGATTTGTTTGGCTCCTTTCTCTAGAATAACATAGCGGAGGTGGGGGAGCTTCACGTGGAGCTGATGGTGCAGGGCTTCCTGGATCACATCCGCTCTCTGCTTCACAGCCCTGAGGTGGAGGTGTCCTACTTTGCTGCTGGTATACTGGCCCACCTGACCTCCAGAGGAGAGGCCGCTTGGACGCTAAGCAACACACTGAGGTCTGACCTGCTAGAACAACTGGTACGTGGTGGGTGGGGCGTGGGTAAATCTGTGGGCGTGTGAGGATGTGTTCCCATACAGTGGATTACAATATTCATTCCCCTCAGACCTCCCATGTTTTGCTTTACAAAAGTGTGATTGAAATCAATTCAATTGAGCTGCCTTTTTTGTAGTGGATAGAGACAAAAAACTTTTCAAGATATCAAAGTGAAATTCTACAAATGAATAACAAAAAATATAGATGTTGCGTAAGTATTTTACCTTTCTGCAATGCACATTACATGCAAATAAAGGCCCACAACGGACGCACATTTGGGCCTAAGATTGTCCGGTTTAGCAGTGATAAATTCCTGAGGAATTACAGAAAATTATAGAAAATGTGTACTGTTTAGATGTAGCAGACATGAAAACCTTCCAAACTGCTGTTTTCAAGCAGAAAGATAAAAAATAAAATGTTAAAGGGGAGTTCTGAAATCTGAAGACATGTTCCGTTAATGGACAAGTCAAGCATATATACTGTTTTACTTTGAAACATTAACTCCCAGTCCTCACGTAAGAGGTCACTGTTATGCCGTACCAGCCTGCTTTACATCTCTTCATACTTTGACCAATCAAAGTTCACCTTCTGAACCGTCATGGAGTCTGTTAATTGTTATACCACCTGTTTGTGTGTAGTAATAAGTTTGTCATGTTGGTCCTCTCCCCCATCAGCACTCTGCCATCCTGAAGTGGCCGACACCAGAATGTGAGATGGTGGCCTACAGGTGAGACCCCGGGGACATGGGGCTACGAGGTCATGCACCAGGGGAGGACAGTAAACCAATCAAACGTAGCCACCGTGTTAATTCTCTCATCCCTACCTCTTATCCCTCTCTCTGCCATTTTTTTTTGTCCCCCAACCTGTCCTCTCCTCCCCTTCTCCTCCACCTGTCACCGTAGGTCTTTTAACCCTTTCTTTCCCCTGTTGGAGTGTTTCCACACCCCGGGAGTTCAGCTGTGGGCAGCCTGGGCCATGCAGCATGTCTGCAGCAAGAACGGTGAGAGACATCCAACACATTTGTTTTTACTGTCTTTGACCAGAAAAGCAGTTCTCCTCATTTTCTCATTTCCTTTTCCTAAATCTAAATAGACTGTCCATGTGAGAAACCGGCTAAGAAACATTGTGAGGACAGATTTCTTAGTTGAACGATCGTTGTGGGGACTTCAGGTCCTACGTATTTTTAGGCCTGGATTTTACTCACACAAACACTCCTAATAGAGCCTAACATTGTTTTTTCTGCCTGTCGTAAGTTTGACCTGTTCTGCATTGTGTTGGTGAATGCAAATGTAATCCTTGTATACGCCTGCAGCCCCTCGATACTGCAGCATGTTGCTGGAGGAGGGAGGGCTGCAGCAGCTGGAGAAGGTCCAGACACACCCCGACACCCACGCCGATGTTATGCGATTGGCCGAGAGCATCCTGGAGAGCCTGCAGCGCCATCAGGCTCGTAGTGGCCAGACCACGCTGTCACAGACGCACGTCTGCCATCCACCGCAACCACACACACACAAAGGTCAGACGGGGACACACACACACACACACACACACACACACACACAGAAACCCACACACTATTCTGCTTTCAGAACATGTGAAATGTCATTTTAATTGTTGTGTTGTTCTCCTCCAGAGAGCGATGTGCCCTGATCAGAAAACAGTCTGTTTCCCCGGCTGCTGACAGGAGTCCAGGGAAAGCGTGTGAGCGAGTGGGTGTGGCAATAAAGGTGAATGTCAGAAATTACTTTTTTGCACATGCACTAATGTTATTTATTTTTTTTTATTTTGTTTTGTTTCCCAAGTAATAAGGAAATTATGATTTAATAAGAAACTAAGAAAAGCAAGATTTGTTGGGTAATAGAGTCTATAGGATTAGAAGAACTAGTGAAACTAGTGTGGCTCTACAGAGTTTGTTTACTTGTGGCTGTCATTTGTATTTTGCTGTTGGACTCTGGAGGGGCCTATCCTACTTCACATATGTCTTTAACAGTCAGACTACTTGACATAGATTAACCCCATCAACATCAATTTGTTTTACCAGACACTTGGATTTATGCCTGGCGCATAATGTTTGAATTCAGACCCTTAAGCTGGAGTGTCCAACCCCTGTGATTGGCTAATTAGCCCACATATGCATGTGGTAGAGTGATTTTCCAGCATGCTGAAGTTTGTCGGATTGTTTCGATTATAACAGTCAGGAACAATCAGGACACCAGTAAGTTTGTATTAGGATTATTCATATTCACATATGGAGGTCCATAGTACTGTCTATATAATAATTATGTAGTGCATTTACAATAATTACAGACTGCACTCGCATTGCAAACTATTAGTACTTTGAGCCTCCAGGACAGGATTTGAGTTCTCTTTGAAAATAGGAATTATGTTTAAGAATTATGTTGGGAAAGTATTTCCCCTGTGGACACAATGGCAATAAATCTACTGGTCATTATAACAATAGAAAACATTTATGACTTTGTACGGTGTTAAGATTTATTTCTTGAGTGTGTTTCTGTTTTGCTAATGCTTCCATGTGTGTGACTCAGTGTACAGTTATGGTAGACTGTTTGTGTGTGAGTGTGTTTTATTGCTAGGTTGTGGGTTTGTACTAGTGTTAGCACAAGGAGCATGTAAGGGGCTGTGAGGAATATACAGTATTGTATAGATTTTGTATATATCTGGATGGGGGTATATGAGACGACGGGTTAAAAAGTGTTGCACGGAAACCATATAATACATTTTATTTTGTTTATTCCAAATTTAGCTACAAAAGAAATAAGACTGATTGGGCAATTATGGAAAACAGTGGTTCTCAAACTATTTTGGGACTCCCAGACATATGTATTTCAACTATTCCAGATTGAACTTGTCCACTAATAATCAAACTCTTGATTGGTGAATTTGGTGTGCCGGTTCAGGGCTACAACAAAACGTGTTGGGTCCCTGAAAAGAGGTTTGAGGTCCACTGGTATAGGCATGCCTGACTAGGACATGGTTGTGGTGATTTACATTAATGGTTGTGGTGATTTATATTAATGCTATAGGCTACTTCTCCCAACTACTCTACATTCTCTATGCAATTGAGGCATGACACTACAATTTCTTGGACTGCTGTCAAATTTCCATATGCTTGATTTCATAAAGCCTACACATTGTGTGTGCTTGCTACTGCTGCATGGTTCAAACTACCCTTTTCTGGCATCCAGGGAAACAAAGAACAAACTAAACTTTAAACTTTTAAGTTAGCATTTTCTACATTTTACTGGTAGCCATTGGCATAAAGTGTCTTAAATGAGATGAGATCAGCATCTGGGATTTATGCCTCACAGGTAGAACTCTTAGGTGCAAAACATTGGTTCTGCCTCTCTTCCTTGCGCTCCGAGCAGTTGCTGAACTCAATTTCTGCCACTAGGTGCCACTGGCTACAGTAAAAAAGTACGAAATGTCACTTGTCTTCACTATGATGTAAGCTGTGAAAGTTTAGTGTTACGTCTGTACATTCACCCATTGTGAAAGAAGGTGTCCTCTTTTGATATGGGTATTCTAAGAAACTGGTAATAGGCTGGATCAGTCCATTTGCATCTGCTAGGCTGAAAAAGCCATTTTGCTGCTGCTGAGGGACATTTTTCTTTCCAATGTTTCTGAAATAAAGAATGGATACCCCCCAATCACCACAGCCCTGTATGGTTTCAACTTAATCTCACACACACACACTCATATTTCTAATAAAAGATATTAGAAGAAAAGAACAGCATCAAGAGGTAGAAACACATTCCGGTTACTCTCCAATGTAGCTCGGGGGTCTCTTCTCTAAAAACGCAGCCATCCCCTCCTGTCTGTCTTTCGTTGGGATCACCTGGAGGGTGAGAGAATATTTACCATAACAGTTTGACTCGTGACTGCACACATTTGACCTTCTGACCCCTTACCCTGGCGTAACACATCCTCTCTATGGCCATGCCTGATGTGATATCCACCTGATGGACAAACAGAGGAGTTACAGACATGCCGCTCACTAGCAAGCAGATAATCAAAGAAACAACACAAGGTAGCATACCTCCATCCCTCTGTTGATGGCCTCCTTAGCCATCCTCACAGCGATGGGGGCCTGGAGAGAGAATTTTAGGCTGAGAAGGACCACCACAGACACGGTCACTTGATAAGTAATTATTTCTAGAAATAGAATGAATCCAAGGGGAACCTCCATTCAAGTTGACTGCCTGTTCTACTTATTATACCCCTATGCAGTTAATCCGATTAAATTTCTGAAATTCATGAAGATATTTTTTGAAAAACTGAGACCTGAAGACTTGCAATAACTCCCTAACATAAAATACCACGGTTTTAGCTCAGCCAGCTAACTGCATTTTAGCGGTATAAAAACAGAGTCTGTAAACATTTGCACTTTGTGCTGTCCATGTTCCATAGTACCCAGTGGTCAGTTAGTTGGCTGGAGGGGGCTGGTGACAATAGTTTAAGCAACAATGGTTTAATCAGTCCATTGCTCTGTATGCTCAACAGTACGAGCTGTCAATCACCTATCACTGTGAAATGAAGAAATAACTAGTATACTTTCTTTGTTGTAAAACATCCTCAGATAGAAATACGTCCTATGGAGCTGGTCTCTTTAAGGGTGATGCAACGTGTGTTATATGGGGTCTGTTTCTAAACTTGACTGCCAAGCTGCCCCTGTCAACTGCCGGTGAGATGTACTGAGAAGAACGTGGAGCGACAGATCCCCGGTGTGGTGTGGAGGATGGAGAGAGGGAGGAGCTGAGATTTTGGGAAGAAGGGATTGGGTATAGGAAAGAAATGAGGGAAGGTGCAACACAGGAGTTGAATACCTGAGGCGGCGTCTGACCTGTGGCTAGGCTGAAGGACAGCCACTGGGCTTTCCCCGTGTGTGTGTGTGTGTGTGTGTGTGTGTGTGTGTCTAACCTGTGGTAGTATCTCTCTTGCCAGAATCAGCGCCTCTTTATAGGCAGCATCTCCGTCTGGGCTCTGCTCCGTAGCTCTGTTGACCAGTCCTATTTCCACCGCCCTCTGTCCATCCACTTTCTTGCCAGTAAATATGAGCTCTTTGGCTAGGGCAAAGCCCACTGATCTGGGGAGACGTTGACTGCCCCCTTCAGGTGGGAGATGGAGGACAGAAACAGAGACTAAACTGAAAAAAGGCAAACGGAGCATAAGACAACTGATGTGATGGGGAGTGTGTGTGCATCTTACCAGCCCCTGGGAGCAGCCCCCTTGTTGTCTCAATCAGTCCCATCTGTGCAGAAAAGGCTGAAAACAAAGAGGACAGTTCAAGGTCTACCTGGCTTTGGGTATAGACTGACTGATGTGCCTATAAGAGTGAGGCTAATGTGTGTGTACAAACACAAACAGCTCACCACGATGAAGAGGCAAGTGAATTAGTGCACATCTGTTAACAGGTATTTACAGACCTGGACACTTCATTAACATTTTCTACATTTACTTTTTAGTCATTTAGCAGATCTACTACAGAGCGACTTCCAGTTAGTGCATTCATCTTAAGACAGTGAAGTAGGACAACCACACAACTCAGTGATAGTAAGTACACTTTACTCAAAAATGTGGTGATCAGCAGTTAGTGCTTAGAGAAATAAAAATATAATCATATTTTGAGTGGGGAGTGGTGGGAGCTGAGGAGTTTTTAGATCATCTTTGAGAAAGTAGCCAGTCGAGAGTGTGGAGGAGCAGGGTGACATGGGAGAATATGGGAAGTTTGAACACCTGGCAGACTGCAGCATTCTGGGTAAGCGGATGGGGTTTGCACAAACAGGGACAGTGAAAAACCTGCAAAATCAGGTCTAATCCCAAGTGTGTAGAACCTGAGAACCTTAGCCCTGAGAGGGTGGAGGAGGATCTAATGGTTTCGTGTTGAAGCCGGCGGGTAGATACTGTACCTGACAATGAAAACCACATGGGTGGAGCAAAGAGACTCTTTGACAATAAGGAGATGGGTGAGTGACCCTGTAGTGATATAATGTGTCTTTGGCAAAAAGAGAGAGAGGAAGATTGGTAGGAGGAAATGAAAGGATGATGGGTCATCTGGAGGTTTAGGCTGAGAAATTCTCTGAGCCTGAAACCGCATATCTCAAGGATGTGCCAAGTCCAAATGTAGCAAACTCTTTTAAATAAGATCTGTTTCTTTCAATCTTTTTTTTTCATGATCTGAGGTTGCTTCTCTTGATTAAAGCTTGTGACAATATAACTGCTGGTCCCAGGGATAGATTCTGCCTTCTTATCAACCTTCAACAGTAGAATTTAGGTTGTTAGGGAGTCACAAAACAAGAGTATTTAGAGTATTAGAAGAGGGGAAAAATGTATTTACCTACATGCTCAAATAACCACTGCATGGCAAAAGATCACTCAGTTTGTTACAAAATTCACTGGGGAAATTATTTGGAGGTTTGAAATGGTTTGTTGTATTTCTAAACAAGAGATTTCAGGACATCACAATCATCTTGCTTCCGGGAAGACAGATTTACACTCCTCCAGGAGGTTCTGCATGTTTAAAGAACTAGGGTCTGTTTTAGACATACTGTAGGTATTCATTAAACTGTCAGGATCTGTCAGTGTCATTGAAGTAGGTCCCCTGTTACAGAATTGACATAGGGGACCATAGGAACCACTGATTCGACACAGCTGTCTGGCCAGTCGCCAAACTAAAACCTGTTGGATGATGAGCATTCTCCTTCTCTAGTAACTGCATTTATTTATTTCTGGATGCCTGGAACACTTTGATGCAGCCACTCAGTAACTTTAAGTGTTTCCCAGGGTAAAGATATAAACGGGGGAAGCCACAGAAATAAGGAAGTGTGCACTCCACCACGGGCCATTGCAAAGGACTGGCAAACGCTTGACCGTAATTCTGTGCTTTGGACTGTTAAAATAATATACAAATGTTGAATATGCTTACTGGGTGACCACAAAAAATTGAGGGAGCATCTCGGAGGACCAGCTCTTTTTTGACGGGTAATCCTGGAAATAAACAATGAAGGGATGTGCCCTATGAGGTGGAAAGAGCTTCGGAGAAGCCAGTATCTTGTGGGGGCAACAGAGGACAACAACTAGACCTCCAATAAAAAGCTGGACAGGAAGGACGTCTGGAGTGACAGTCTCCATTTTGTCGACTCAAGCTGACTCGCATTCAGTCGTTCTTTTGAGGTCAGCAATTTGTCTGGTTATGCAGTGCAGACGTATTGGCAATGGTGTTAATTTTAGCATTCAGCCCAGCAATAGCCATGTAGAATTCCTCAATGAGGGCAGTGTACAGATTTAAGGGCAGTGGACAGATAGGCCGCTGTTATAGCCTCTGTGTTTACTCCAGAATGGTAGCAATATGCTTCAGCTGAGGTTTTTTTGCCCCTTGTAGCAGTCTTACCAGTGGACATCTCTAAAAAAAGATGTATTATGCATTCAGAATAAATATATTCTGAGAGAGCATTACAAGCAAACATGGTTTTAGTAAAGAATACGGAAGCCAGGCTCTACTGTAACCTAAATGGCACACCAATTCACTGGAAGTCCAATATTATATAATGTGAAAGTAAATTTATTTTTCCCCCTCTAATAAAATATGAAGAACTAAAATATTGTTGCATACGTATTAAGGCAAGCATACTATAGTTCTGGAGTACAGTTTGGCTAAACAAATAAAGCGTAATTTCTACTACGAAGATACACGTCAACAGCTCTGCGAATCACCACAGAAAATTAGGTTTTTGGGTAACTGTAGCTTGCAGAGCTTTTGTGCGCACGTCCAAATTCTTGACAACACGCTTTGCATGTTCTGTGATGCTGGGCATCCAACAAACTCTGATTGATCAAGCAGTGACGTATAGGTTGAAAATTGGTTTCTTTGTTTTGGGTAGATTCTGGCTTAATAAATACAACACTGCCCACTAGTGCATGCATTAGTGTTACATGTATGTTGGCAAGCATCTATGCAAATATCTCCGGACGAGGCCCGCTCATGCTCACACAGACGTTGTCGCTGAACTATGTAAAGGTCTTTACGAGTTACATGGACTTCCTCATTTCCCCATATATAGAACATCTCAGACAAGGTCCCTCAGACAAGTATTGCATTGTAAGCATAGATTCAACCAAATATTTAATCATGGAAGCCTCATAAAAAAGGTGATGGGAAACAATAACAAATCCGAACATTGAACATCTCTCCAAGCACGGTTAAGTTAAGTATGCTATGGATGATGTATTAAAGCTGAAGTACGTAACTCATCTAAAAAAATGTCTTCAACCGACCAGGTGAGTTGACACGCCATTCTTTTAATTATGTATTATTAAAATGAATTACTTATCTAAAAGAATTGCCACATCAACGTCACGATATAATGCATTTTGCTCCTTGAGTTCCATCCATCGTGGATAGGCCACTAGCATCCAACTGCAGACCTGCATCTGCCTTTCTTTCAGCAGACTTTTGATCTAAAACATATTTTCTTAGGTACCGTTACATTCTGAACTACTTCTATTTTTAAAAAAATTGTCTCGCTGCTTGTTGAGAGTAGTCACTTATTTTTTTCAGCCTCAGCTCTTCTTGATACGTCAAACACATCACTTCCATTTTTCCCGCCAGTGCGCGAGCCCACCACGTTTTCCTTAGCAGCAGAACACGTTATACAGAGGTTTTTCAGATGCAGGCCTGGGACCGTCTGATATGGTAGGAATTCATCCATGATCCAGATTAATAGAATAGCAATGTGTTAATACAAAAAACTATGTACTTCAGCTTTAAACAACTGAGCAACAAGAATGAAAGGAAACTAACTTAGGGAAGTCAATGTGAGGCCAAATTAAAACAGGAACAGAGTTCAAATGCAGTGATGTGAGAGCATTGTGGATGGATCAACCACACTGCAGTGAATCCAGTTGGTCAAAGTAAGCATTTGTTCAAATGTGTTCTAAGCCGCAGTTGTTTAAGTATCTGAAATGTCACTGCTCTTTCACTGTGTAATCATCCTAGCCCAGCAATTGGTTTGCAACAACAGATGTTTGTACAAACGCTGCTTAGATACATTTCCCCCAAAATGTATCTTCATTTGTCAAAAAATAGGGAGGACTCACTGTTGGAGGTGAGAGGCCAAGTTAGGTAAGAGGTTAGAAGTCACTGACCAGCTGTACGAAGATCACAGGCGAGCGCCAATTCCAGACCTCCTCCAAGAGCAAAGCCATCCACAGCGGCAACAGTCGGCATGGGCAACGAGGCTGCCATAGCAATGAGATGTCAAGAAAAAGGGCATGTGCAGAGATCAGTAAATCTAGTTATAGTTTATACAGATTATGAACAGAGATATGCAGTCACAGTACAATGCACAAATTCAAATTACTCGAGTTATATTTGTGTTAAACTCTTGATCTGTGTAATCGAGAGGCCAGAGGCCCATTAGACAGAGAGAGAGAGAGAGAGAGATTTTAGGGTGTTAAGTGAGATGTACTAGCATGAGAACAGCCTGAAGGCGGAATAAGACTGAGCCTATAGCCTTCACACACACTCATACTCCTTACCTATCTCAGTCATGAGTGAGCGCAGGCTGTGAACAAACAGATCAGAGTCAGAGTGGTTCATCTCAGCTCTCTCCTTGAGATCAGCTCCTAAGACACAGAGAAGACATCACAAACAGTATGTATGTATGCATGCATGCATGCATGCATGCATACATACATATAATATATATACACAGGTGCTGGTCATATAATTAGAATATCATCAAAAAGTTTTTATTTCAGTAATTCCATTCAAAAAGTGAAACTTGTATAATGTATACATTCATTCCACACAGACTGATATATTTCAATTGTTTATTCCTTTTAATTTTGATGATTATAACTGACAACTAATGAAAACCCCAAATTCAGTATCTCAGAAAATTAGAATATTGTGAAAAGGTTCAATATTGAAAACACGTGGTGCCACACTCTAATCAGCTAATTAACTCAAAACACCTGCAAAGGCCTTTAAATGGTTTCTCAGTCTAGTTCTGTAGGCTACACAATCATGGGGAAGACTGCTGACTTGACAGCTGTCCAAAAGACGACCATTGACACCTTGCACAAGGAGGGCAAGACACAAAAGGTCATTGCTAAAGAGGCTAGCTGTTCACAGAGCTCTGTGTCCAAGCACATTAATAGAGAGGCGAAGGGAAGGAAAAGATGTGGTAGAAAAG
>JACXGI010019667.1:0-11909 GCA_016801175.1 Esox masquinongy
ATCATGGCAGCAATATGACAGGTAGACTACTTCAGTAGGCTGCCCTCATCATGGCAGCAATATGACAGGTAGACTACTTCAGTAGGCTGCCCTCATCATGGCAGCAATATGACAGGTAGACTACTTCAGTAGGCTGCCCTCATCATGGCAGCAATATGACAGGTAGACTACTTCAGTAGGCTGCCCTCATCATGGCAGCTGTGTGTTTTTGCTATCTATTCCTGCTGCCAAGAGAAGAGATCCCCTCCTTTTCCTCTGGCAGTTCTGTTGCAGAAAGGTTAGATGCATGAAGTGGAGAGGAGAGAGTAACTCTAACAAATATAATAAATAACAGAAAAAAGTAGAGCACAAAGCACTGATCACCCTGGACTGTGCGGAGGAGGGTGACTAACCGCACCTCAGAGAGAGACTATACTTCTCACCTCTCTATGACACCACCTATTCCATTCTACTCCTCTGCTCAGTGTGTGCTGAAGCGTCAACTTGTGGGCTGTATGACACACACACACACACACACACACACACACACACACACACACACACACACACAGTACGTCAAGAACATCCTTGGGCAGTCATTACAGCTGTGTTGCTGTGGAGGAGGAAACCCAGGGTCGAGGCAGGGATGAGAGAGTAGGTCTACGGATGCCGATTATTGGGAAACCAAAAAGCTGATACCGATTAATTGGCAGATTATATATATTTTTTAAATAGTTCTATTTAGTCTCAATGTTCAGTTTGGTTTAAATAAAGCAAAACAAAACCAAAAACTTTTAGTTGGTGTTTTAGATTTAAAAAGTTGCACATCTCAGTAGCTGACCTATTCGGTTTTGGTGCCGAAAAGCATAACTAACGAGAAAGCACTTGCTTAATTTAATGAAAGAGAAATGCAGAGACGGATGTTTCCCCTATACTGATTGACTGTTTGTCGCTGGCATAAATTGGGAAGATACGCCCCGCCCGAGCGGGCAGTGTGCACGCTAGGCAAGGCTCAGCGACCGCTCGCCAGAGACTGAGCTATGTGCGAGTGGAGCGAGCAGATACTGTCATTTTGATAGGCTCCGCGCTCAGGTTGACGCGCAGTTTCCTTTTGGATTGTGGATCATTTTAATACGTGCTCCCCGCAAAAAATAGTATTGGCTATTATGAACTAGCCCGATTAGCGATTGTTTTGAATCGCTAATTTCAACTTAAATCTGTATGTTGAAATTGAAGCTGGTGACGCTCCAATGCATATTTCGCCAAGCCATCTTTTTATTACGTCGGTCGTTCGACCAGGACGTTTTACCTGGTGGCCACGCTAGAGGCAAACTCATTCCCGGCCAAAAACCGATGTGCACTCCCCGGGTGGTTTTGAGGAAGTTTTGCACCGCCTTCCACTAGACATATTGCTTTATAATTTCGTTTGGAGAAAAGTCTCACAAGAGCAAAAATTACGTATTTACTCACAAAATATGTGATGGAGGTTTTAATGTGTTGGATTTCTCCTTATTCAATCAGATATCACAACTTAGTTGGATTAAAAGGTTCCTAAAGAACCCAAATGATTTTTGGAACGCGATTCCTAGCTTCATATTTCAGAAACTTGGTGGGATTAATTTTCTGTTACAATGTCCTTTTGCTGTGGACATTGCAAAAGGACATTACCCCGGAATCTGTCGGAATGTCTTAAACAGGACTCAAACAACGGCACGGCTGGTAACGTGAGACCGTGACCAATGGGCCACCCAGGGCGCCCTGATATGCGATTTTCTAATATGGTAATTTCTGATAAACCAGTTTAATTTCCATGTAATTACTATATAGCCCATGCTGGAACCCACACAAGCCAATCAAGTCTTGTCATCTCAGCCAGCTATATTTAACATGCACAGGACTCAACTGCCTTGCTGTTGCTAGCCAGCACTGTGATTAATCCACCTATGCCAGCTCCTCTCTTCTCTCCTTTCTTGCCACCCAAATGTTCCTCCCTGCCCCTCGCTCCCCTCAGTCCCTTGTATTCCTCTGCTCCACAAAAACTAATTAGCACAAACGACATGACACAGTTAAGAGAGATGGGGAGGGAGCCAGGATTGCTCCTGAGCCACAATGCCTGGGCATCAACACCCACAGCTAGGCTTTTTTTGGAAGAAGTGAGGTGCAAACCCTCGCCTCTCTCGCTCTCTCACTCTCTCTACCTTGGGTGCGATTCCTGAATGATTCCACACCCTAACACACATTTATCTTAGCCAATCAGGACAAGTGCAAGTTGGTAGGAGCCGCTTGGTTGGAGAGTGTGCGCGCACATGTCTATAGTTTGTATGTGAGCAGACGTTTGGACTACAGATTAGAGAACCGCTTCTACTGCCTTTTAATAAAAAAACACCCTCTCTTTCTTCAGTCTATCATGGAGCAGTTCAACCCATGCTTGCGGAACTTTGTTGCCATGGGGAAGACCTACGAGAAGGCCCTATCCAGTGAGTACATCGTTCCTGCTTTTCCTCATCTTCATCCTCTCATTTACACCCGACCTCGTCTCCAGGGAGCCAGCCTAGAGAAGAGCTCAGATGCTGGTGAACTGACCGATATATTTGTCAGGTTGACGGCTGTGGCCTGTAGCCGATGTCCTTGTCCAGGCTTTGGGCACAGATAGGACTTAGCTGTGAAAGACATGGCCAGGTGCTTAATGCTTTAAACTACATATAGCCCGTAGTAGTCAGTCAATATCCAGAATCAAAATGTACCACAAAATTAACCTCCTCAACATTATTATTTTAATGTTGAGTGTTAGGATGTGATGTTATGATCCTGAGGCTGACTTCATGTGTTTGAATATTCCATGTCTCGTTCCGCATCATTGCTCCATCCCAGCATGCTCTAAATTCAACTCCTTTTTGGTGTGTGCGTGCGTGCGCGTGTGTGAACAAGGCCAGTAGGAACTAGGGCAGGTGGAGCTGTGAGAATGAAGATGGCCTCGCAGCGGGAGGAGAAAACAGAACGGCCAGAACTAGTAACCAGGACAGGCTAGGGTGGAGTAAAGCTAGGGTGGAGGTTTGGAGGGAAGGAGAGACTGTACATCCAATATCTTTCTGCTTCTACCAGTGGAGCAGAAGCAGCAGAACATGTCTACACAGATGTACGTGAGGTTCAAACGGGACCCCAAATCCTTCTATTAGCATGTTCCAGGCCTTCTGTTTAGGTTGGGGTTGAAATTATTTTCATGACCACTTTTGCTTGACAATTTCCTTGGATACTGTAAACTTCCAGGCAAATGGAGCTCGTCTGGTACTCTTCAGATACAGCAGTTTACATGTTTTGTATCTCCAGAGCATCAGTCATTTGCCCAACTACAGGTGCCAGAGATGAAGAACTAAATGAATGACGTCTTGTTGCACTCTGCATCAATGCACACTTTCAATTTAATGGGCTGAGCCAACGACAGCAAACGCAATCAGATGTGATGAGAAACACCTGACAGCAACGCCGGAGCCAGGTGGGAGAGGAATAATCTGTCGTCTCAGATAGCGCTGTTCTCTTGATCAAGCCGCTAGCTCAGATGATTATTAAGGTGAGCTTTTGCTCTCAGGTGTTTCTCTGGGTGCTTAGTTGGCTCCTATTGGGTCTCTGTCAGTATGTGCATTTACATAAACACCAGTCATTTGATATTAAAGTTATTATGGCAGTCGGTCGGCTGTGACATTATCAAGACATCTGGTCAAGTGGAGCACACTCCATACGGATCAGCGTTCCAGCTTTGATCTGAGCGCCTGGTTGCATCAGGTGGGCCATCAGCAACTGAAGAGAGGTGAGAACATCTGAAAGTACGAGTTTTAGAAGTGGAGTTCTCATGCAAACCTCATATCTACTCCTAATCAAAATGGCGTCATGAAAATCTGTGGAAGAATTTTTACTTTCAGTGTCCCTTTTTGACATTTATCGGTGTCTAATGAGGCTGTGTGCGATTCCAGATGTGTCAATGTAAACAGAGTTTTTAATGGAATCGTTCTTCTATAACAGCAGTTGAACGTTTTCATCAAGCTGTTGTATCAATCGGTCCATTATAATGTTTTATCTGCATTTAGGGGGTCACCGTTGAGTCCCATGAAGGTCCAACACCCGACAGCTAAGCCAGTTCATTTTGAAAATGTGAATAGATCCTGACTGTATGGAGACTTGCAGTACCACTGTAACTAATGTGTATTACTCAAACATCCCTTCAATAAAATAAGGACTTTTATGCTGAAATGTTTTTGGTTGAAAAGAATGGTGACTGTCGGACACAGTTGTGCTAAGAATCTTTTTAGTTGACTATGAAAAATGGCAGTATTCCACAGAAAAAAAGTAAAATAAAATGATATGAAATGATCTTCTCAGTCATGCTTCTTATTTAATGTTGCCTTCAGATGTGGACTTGCTAGTATTTCAAAGGGCACCCCTCCCTGCATCGAGCAGGGAAAGAGAGGGAGTCGCAGGCTAAGAGGTGGAGTGAGGCAGGAAAGATTCCCTGCCAGGAAGCCCTGAGGGACCAATAAAAGAGGACTCTGTGTAGTCTGATAGAATAGGCTAAAAATAGCCACATGACTCCCGGATGGGGAATTACGCTTTATCAGTGTCAGGCAGCAATGAGTGAGATCTTGGCACAGGGGTACAGGCTGTAGGGTCACAGGGGCGCGGGCTGTAGGGGCGCGGGCTGTATTCAACTTTCCACAGGGTGGTCTTCTGGGTGTCTGTCCTTTAGCTGAACATGTAAAAATGCCAATCTGCCTCTGCTACAGGGATGGGGAACCCAGAAATAGAGGGAGGAGAGCTGGTGCTGGACTGGAGGTCCCTGGAGTATCGCCATCATGTTAAAGAGCACAGAATGAGATGCTAGCTGCTGGCCCTGCTATGAAAAGGAGCCGTTTGGTTTTGGAGAAGAGGACAGGATGCAGTGAAAGCAGTGCTTGGTCAGGGGAACACTAGAAACGGTGTCCTTAATAAGGTGTTGGTCCTGGGCATTAGAGGGGTGGGTTATGGGTTATGACAACACCTATAATCACATGCTGTTTGTTTTTAATTTGGGTCATTGGAAGACCATTTGGATGGAAGGATTCAACTGCCCAAATTTGTGAAAAACCAGGAGGCAAGTCACAGTTTATTCAAAGGTTTTTGGGGTTGGCAGAAGGAAGATGAGGCGATTGTCACACAGCAGTCAACACCATTAGACAAAATGTTGGAGGTGTCACCTGGGAGTGGAGGGAGCAAGGGTTGGATGGTAGATTTAGAAGAAAGTCTAATTGGCTTATGGGGTACTAAACCCATGCAGGTTTATGCCAGTGCATACATTTGTTGTTGTTTTCTTCCTCCTAAAGAGCGTGTATTTAAAAAGCTCTGGAATGGCTGGAAGGATTGAATGATACAGTATCCTCTTCAGTGTTCCCCCTACTCTTTTTCCCAACTGTGGGGGGGGGTCTGACATGCCTGCATCAATGACGCAAAAGGCTCAATGTGTGAAATGCTAAAATGTCCTCCTTGTACACCTGTCTTTCTTGCTTGTCAACTTTTTTTCAACCTTATTTGACAATACTGTCTTGACATCATTCCCTAATAATAATGTAAGTACTCCCCCTCAATTAACCATTCTCTAAACCTGTTCATGAATCGCCTCCCAGACTCTTAATAAAAGCAAGTAGCTACCTACTAATGAGTCAATAAGAATTCCACGTACAGTATAGTGTGTTGCATTGGGGGTTAAAGTGGGGTTAGAAAATATCATTTTGCCAAATGTAGAACACAGTGCCTCATGATTTCACATTATATTTTTTATATCAGATATGCTCTCTAAATAACTTGCATAAATAGCTTATATAAAGCATAGTTTTAAGTCATTTTGTTTTGTTTATATTTTTCCCAAGTCGTTTTTCCTTTGAAAATGTACACAATACACACTATAGACACACCGCATACTTTTATTTTGAAGCAAAATACGAAAACCGGAGGACTTACTGTTGCTGCTGAATCTCCAGCATTTCCAACATGACCCTAATCTATTGTAGCCGATTGTAGCTATCGAGTTTTGACAGTTAGTTGGTTAGCTAGCTTGCCTCCTACCTTCAGTTGTCTCTCAGACGAAAGGCTACCTCTTTATATCAATGTGACAGCCACTTAATGACAGTTCATCACAAACGTGCGCGTGCGCAGCCACAGCCAGTTTCTCTGACCTCACTCGCTAGCTTAAAACTCCGAACGTCAGGCGCAGGACATTGTTGCTCTGCTCTGATTCTGGTGTGATAGTAAATTGTGCGCGATGGTAAACTGCGCTCAGCTTGGGGAAAAATCGCATTTCATAAAAATATTGTTTTTCTGTGGCGGCGCATCACAATTTAGCCATGGGACGCCGCTGTAATTACAGTAAGAGGGAAACAGAGCTCTATATACTATCAGCTATCGGCTTTATATCTGAGGTTTAATCCTCTTTACTGAAGACAAACATATAGACACGCTGCCCTAAACAGCAAAGCTCCCGTACCTCGTCCTAGTAAATCCAGCCTTACCTGGCCAGCCACGCTTCACCGGCCCTCTGACTTCCCTGCTGGCTGTGATTTCTGTGGACATCACTAAATTAGCCAATCCATCCACGCAAAGGCTTACTTCACCACGTACTCCCATCTCCACATAAACCCCCTCGCTTTCCCTCTCATATCCCGCCCGGGATTAACCAAAGCTGGGATCGGGTAGAGCCGAGAGGGTCTCTCTTCCTGGAAGTAATCGGTTAGTGTCGGAGTAAAACCAGCTTCAGGAAGTAGATGTGTGGGCTGTTATCAGTTTAGTGACCTCTGGAAAATAATCTAATAAAGGTAGATAATGAAAGGGGTTATTGAATGGAGGGAACGGAAGAAATTTGGGAGGAAATGAGTGAAACAGAGGATTGAAACCGTCCTCAGGGGAGATGGGATAGAATGCCACAGTCAGGTTCCTTCTGTTATGAATGTCCGGAGACGATCTCCTCAAATGTTTCTCTTAAACTTGTTTGAAAGGATCACTGTGTGAATATTGCTAATGATATACCTGTAGATAGCAGCAGCTTTTGTAGTATTCCCAAAAGACTGAAGAAGTCAAAATAGACTGGAATGGAATGTATTAGAAAAGACTGTGGTTTGTCGTTCAGTGGAAACATTATCCAATAATATTTTTGAAATGCTTTCATCTTACACCCTGGTTCAAGTCTCTCCTGGGGTGGCCGGCGCCCGAGGGGTTAGAGGCCAAGGGGTTGCAGTTCTGTCTCTGAGCAGTGTGCGGTAGTGAACCTAAATGCTTGTTGGTCTAAACTAGTGTTTTTCCAGTGAGTCACCTGGGCCCATTGAGTGCCTCACAACAAACCCGTCTGTGGCCTGGCGTCTGAACACTGGCAGCTGCATGCGGACAGTGATCAGGGTGGTTCAGGGAGAGGCAGGAAATTGGTTCAGTGCCCCCAGAGGTGATGTGTGGATGTCGGACAGGGCTGTTTGAACGAGCAGGGTGATAAGACGAAGGATAACTTGGCAGAGTCGGGGGTGGGTGGGGGGGGGGTGCCAAGAGAAATGAATTCTACCAGGAAATGCTACATGCCGATTAGCTCTGGAAGGAGCATATGGCTTCATTTGCATTGTGGTATGAATTAAACCGCTTGGCCGGTTATAGGCAGGTTGACATAATTGCCTTTTATTTATTGCCATTTTAAGATGATCTTTTACTTTCCACCCTGTATTCACCTTGTCAATACTAGTTATTGTGGATGTCCTCTTCAATTCTGTCCTGTAGCCGCCACTGTTGCTTTTATTAGTAGTCTGTTCCATTGTAGCTTGTGGCCTTTTCCATAGTAGTTTGTATCTTTGTACATCGTAGTCTTGTAGCTTGTTTTTCTCCACTGTAGCTTGTAACTACCCGTGCTGTAGCTTTATCCATTGTTGTACCAGCCTTTTCCATTGAAGCCTATAGCCCTTTACCTAACTGTCTGGGGCTACAGCTCTGGGGTGAAGAAGACTTTCATGTCCAGTGACTTGGCTCCGCCCCCTGATCTGACACCCACCTGCTTCCATGTTTCCAGGTGTCACATTTGCTGCGAAGGGCTACTTCGAGGCACTGGTGAGGATGGGCGAGATGGCCAGCGAAAGTCAAGGCTCTAAGGATCTTGGTGAGTCCTAGATGTGGATTTAGGGGGTGAAGGTACCTGTGATGGGGTGGACGAGGGCTGCACTGGGGTGTAGCACCCCTTGTGTGCTGGAGCGGGACTGCAAGTGTGCCATGCAGATGACAAATGCTTGTGGATGGGGTCAGAGTGGAAGGGGTCAAAGGACAAATGATGAGCAAATGATTCTCTGTGCTGCCTGAAAATGGAAATGTGGCCGCACGCAACACACACCTGCAAGCGATCACAACAAATGTAAAAAAAACACCTTGCATATCCTGTGTTTTAAATTCAATTCTACAGTCAGTTTTTTTTTTAATTCCTCACTATGGGAAACTGAGCTTTTAGTACTTCAATATCTCCAGCTTTTTCGAAAATTGTAACGATGGAAATCTCATTCCCTTGGAGTTAATCAGATTTTTTTATACAGAAAAGCTTATTTTGTTTACCTCTTGTTTTCCCTAAAACTCTGCATCTTATGAATTATGCTGCATCAGTGTTTTTTTGTTTTACCCCTGAGAACATAAATATTCAAATTAATTCCAGAAAGTATATTTTACATTCAATATTGACAAACCCAACACACATTTATCATTCGACATATTTTATTTCATAACATCCTAGGGTTTATTGATAATGTTTAATTTTTAATAGCACTGTAAGGACTGTGGAGATTTTTGCAGTCAGGGAAAAACAAAGACAACCTATAGAGTAAACGAATGGAGGAATGTGACCTGGGCCGATACAACCTATATGGTAAATGAATGAAGGAATGTGACAGGTCAATACAACCTATATGGTAAATGAATGAAGGAATGTGACAGGTCAATTCAACCTATATAGTAAATGAATGAAGGAATGTGACGGGGGCAGATGCAGCCTATATGGTAAATGAATGAAGGAATGTGACAGGTCGATACAACCTATATAGTAAATGAATGAAGGAATGTGACATGCCGATTCAACCTATATAGTAAATGAATGAAGGAATGTGATGGGGGCAGATGCAGCCTATATGGTATATGAATAAAGGAATGTGATGGGCAGATACAGCCTATATAAGTGAAGAGTCATTGCTGTAAACAGGGATGTGTTCTTTGCCAAACTTACCTGGTAAGATAACGGTTATAAATACAAAAAGAAGTAAATAAAAGATGAGGTCTGATGAGTCAGCCAGCCTATATGGAGTCAGCTCGATGTTTGCCACTCCATCCTATCAGTCTGCTGTACAGGAGTCTGAGAAATGTGACTGGCATGTGCCTAGGTTCTTTAATATAGACAGTCTACCCCTCTCCTTCCTCTGAGCTTTCTGAATCTGAGGTGAATTTGGATTGGATCGGCCATCGACGGAAGGGAAAATAGGAAAGAGGGAAGGGGCAAAATCCAAGATCAGAGGTTGGGAGAAGTTAGAGATGAAGGCGTTATCAGCATTTATTATTCATGGTTGAAGTAGGAAGTATTTTATTTATTAAGTTCTTTGGCCATCACATTTCTTCTGAAGGTTTCATGTCTCCATCCCCCACTCTGCCTGTCTGTGGATAAGGCTGGTAACACTGTGTTATGTTGTCTGGACAGCCATCAGACTCAACCAGCACTCCCTATTGTTATTACTGCCCTTCGCTGAGATCCAGCTTTGTGTGGCTGAGAACGTGAAGTCAGAAGAGGATGAGGCTTTGAGTATGCTAGGGCAGAAGAGGATGATGCTGCGTGTTGCTGAGTATGCTAGGACAGAAGAGGATAAGGCTATGTGTTGCTGAGTACGCTAGGGCAGAAGAGGATGAGGCTGAGTATGCTAGGGCATAAGAGGATGAAGCCGAGTGCACTAGGGCAGAAGAGGATGAAGCTGTGTGTTGCTGAGTTTGTTTGGGTAGAAGTGGATGAAATCCAATATTAAAGGGCTCATGTGTCAGTCCATGCCACTATTCCACCAAATCACATCTCATTATCCTGTCTATGTGTACCAAGCAAATTGTCTGTCTATTGGCTACTAAACAATGCAGTCGTATGTCTTTATGAGTACAGATTAATACTAAAATTCTGTGTGCGTGTGTGTATGTGTCCCAAGCTCTGACTCAGTTCAGCAAATCCCCCCGTCTCTCAGCCAGGGCAGGAACAGGGGCACTGTCTCTGGACGTCTGTGTTGCCGACAACAGTGTGTAAATGCAAGTCATATACAAAAAAAAATACGGGATTAACCCACCTAAGCACCTCACACTGTTACCATTACAAGACATGCTTTACATCTCAGTGCCTTGTAGTCTAATGGCTACTCAGTCCGGTTACAGCCTGCCGTGAGAGTCTGATGCTGAGGAAAGCACTGAACTTCCAGTTTTCACTCTATAGATTCCAGTTAACTACATGGCCAACATCTCGTCTTTGTTTCACGGCTGACTGCCTGTAACTGACCGTGTGAGGAATGCAATACGGAAGCCTGAGGAATGATCGTTGACAGTCTACAATTATTATTTTTTAAATAAACAGGGCAGCTGTTATTCAAACAACGCCCTTAATGTCATCCCATTTCCCTGCTTCTAGCCAGTTTCGCCCCAGAGGCAATGCCAGGCCAAGCAGACCGTGAGCTGGCCATCGGGATGTTTTGCATTCACCGGGACCTCTTTGTCAGCGTAGCCGCCTGCGCGAAAGGGTTGGAGAGATGGGAGGGCTTGGCAGAGTTGCTTTTCCAGGCTGCTCACTTGTCTCTACCGTGACTTGCCCGTCCCCATGCGTCCGCGGGCCGCTGTCTATCTGCAGCCGTTCTCCAGGCTGAAGGCCGATAAGGACCACTAAGGAGATAACCGGCACTGGATGGCTGGACAGTGTCACACCTTGTGGGGCTAAATAAACTCTTCCGTACTCACCTCAGCTGGACACTCCATTGGATGGATGGGGGTTTGGGAAAAGAGTCTCCTAATTCTTGCAACAACTATTGTTACTTGTGGAAATAACTGTTTGCAGTAGTTATTGCTGCTGTAGTTGGTGTTCGCACGGTACCTGGGCTTTAAAGTACCTTTACTGAGATGAGGATTCTATCTGCACATCCCAAATGGAACCCTAGATAATCCCTTGTGCACTTCTTCTTGACCCAAGTCCACTGGTACATAAGGAATATGGGGGCATTTATGATGCTCTGTATCTGATTTGATCCCTGGAAAATAAATGTAGTAGTAGTTATTGGTATTAGGATTAGAGAGACACACGCAGTGCTGGCACACAGTATATTTCAAGGCAGACTGACAGGAGAGAGGTGGAGGAGGGAAGGGGATTGGAGGAAGGAGTGAGGTGTAGGATCAATGGGGTGGAAATGGGTAGGGGAGGAAGGGATGAGTAGAAGGGATTGAAGAGGAGGGAGAGGAAATGGGGTAGAGGCAAGGATGACCAGGAAAAGGAGCGATGATTATGTTAGGTAGATAAAGGACAAGAAGGGGGTAGTTTGTTGGGTAGATAAAGGACAAAAGGGGGTAGTTTGTTGGGTAGATAAAGGACAAAAGGGTGTAATTTGTTGGGTAGATAAAGGACAAGAAGGGGTTGTTTGTTGGGTTGATAAAGACAAGAAAGGGGTAGTTTGTTGGGTTGATAAAGGACAGAAGAGGGTAGTTGGTTGGGTAGATAAAGGACAGAAGAGGGTAGTTGGTTGGGTAGATAAAGGACAGAAGTGGGTAGTTTGTTGGGTAGATAAAGGACAAAAGGGGGTAGTTTGTTGGGTAGATAAAGGACAAAAGGGGGTAGTTTGTTGGGTAGATAAAGGACAAAAGGGGGTAGTTTGTTGGGTAGATAAAGGACAAAA
>JACXGI010019668.1:0-11963 GCA_016801175.1 Esox masquinongy
CGCGCACGCGCACACACCACACATTCATCAACACAGTGACCTAGTTCTGACCGCCTACCACTTTTCATCCTCTTTCCGGTGGTTAGGAAGTACTGATTGGCAGGTGGTGTCTTCGGCTGCCGGTCAATGACTACGGAGATGTCTGAGAGTGGAAGAGATTCACTAGATGTAGGCCGACTCCCACAGGGACAGAAATGGGTCAGGGGCATGAGGAGTGTACAGGGCACGCAGAGGGTGAAGGGCGCGAGGAGGCTGCGAGTGGCGAGGACGCGGAAGTGCAGAGACTGAGCCCAACCACTGACATATCAAATGGTGTCTGTGATAGGGCACACTAGGGGCTGCGGTGATCCGATAGCGGCTGCTTAATCACTGAACTGGCTGCTACCCGAATAGTTTTGTAGGAGGCGTCGGGCCCAACGACAAATATAACTCGCAAGTGTTTTCTCTGAGCGACTTATGAGTGTTGGAACTACTAGCAGGAGAAAGATTGGGAATGTTGCATCGAGTGAGCGAATGAGCAGGTGTGAGAATTAATGAATGAGTGACCATGAAAAGACATCCACAGACCACATATTTACTGTGCTAATTACTGATTATTGTGCTGTTTTCCCACAAAAGACAAATGACAAAATGTGCATTTATTTTCGACGGATGCTGGAAAGCAGTGTGGAGTGACGTGTTTATACCCAGGAAAGTGCCAGTGAATCCGAGAGCCAGAAAGCTGGTGACCACCAAGACAGAGCCTAAGGTCATGAGAGCTACCCCCGCGTAGAACACCTCCGGGCTGGCCATCACCTCCCACCTCGCCTGGGCCTTCATCGCTACAGTCATACTGGAGAAAGGAAAGGGCAGTGGGGTGGAGAAGGGGGTGGGAAAGGGGGACGGAGACACAGGAAGAGAAGGGTGGACAGAGGGAGGAGGTAAAGGGGGACAGAGGGAGGAGGTAAAGGTGGACAGAGGGAGGAGGTAAAGGGGGACAGAGGGAGGAGGTAAAGGGGGACAGAGGGAGGAGGTAAAGGGGGACAGAGGGAAGAGGTAAAGGTGGACAAAGGGAAGAGGTAAAGACACGACTAGAGAGGATTCGAGAAGACAGAAGGAAAAGAGGAGATGGAAGAATAGAGCAAAGACGAGAAAAGGGAAGGAAGTAGAGACCGAAGGGGAAAGAGGAGAGAGGACCGTTAGATATAATCCCACATATGGAACAGCATACAACAGTACCAACAACAGTACCAACAACAGCATACAACAACAGCATACAACAGTACCAACAACAGCATACAACAGTACCAACAACAGTAGCAACAACAGCATACAACAGTACCAACAACAGTACCAACAACAGCATAAAACAGTACCAACAACAGTAGCAACAACAGTACCAACAACAGTACCAACAACAGCATACAACAGTACCAACAACAGCATACAACAGTACCAACAACAGTAGCAACAACAGTACCAACAACAGTAGCAACAACAGCATACAACAGTACCAACAACAGTACCAACAACAGCAAACAACAGTACCAACAACAGTAGCAACAACAGCATACAACAGTACCAACAACAGTACCAACAACAGCAAACAACAGTACCAACAACAGTAGCAACAACAGCATACAACAGTACCAACAACAGCATACAACAGTACCAACAACAGTATCAACGTGTCCCTTCCAGGCAACAAATGCTGCAGCAACTTAAACGAACTGCACAAAGAAAAAAAATATCAACAATGACAAACAGAAACAAGGAAACGTATTTATGTAACATCTCTCGCTAACTGTGTTTCTCAAAAAGGCTTTGAATAGTAAGCAGGGATGTGTGGAAGTAAAACAACAGAGGAAAACAAAAACGGTGATTCATACCTCAGCTGACCCCCTCCATGTCTATTCCAGCAGCCAATCAGGACACAGCTGCAGGTGCTGCTGCAGGGCTGCTTCCTTTGTGCAACTCTACAGAAACCTATACATAACATGGACGCCCTGCCAGCTCTCCTAACCTAGTTTCCTTTCATACAAAACCGGTTTTTGAAAAACAGTCTTCTACATAATGTAAACACACACACACACACACACAAATAGGAAAGGAAAAGTGCAACTAGTACCGTCACACCTGAAGAAAAAGTCTATTAGCAGTAGAATGGTCAGACACTGTTTAACGTCTTATAGAAGCGGAAGAATGATTTTCTTTATCTCCCTCTCCATCCCTTTCTTAGAAGGTTGAAAACAGGTAAATTTGTTCACACTTTGTCCCTGATGAAAACGTTGTGACAGATTGCCTTTGTGGATTGGAGGAAATTAAGAAACAAAAGAGGGGCCCCCTGGTGTCCACTACAATCTGTCCAAATCTGTAACTGTGCTTCTGGACAACTCATCGCTGGGAGAACCATGCGGCAATGCCTATTGGCCAAGCGTTGCCTGGGTGGGAGGGTGCCATTGTCAGCGGCGATGGAATGTTTTATGACGCTCTACCAAAGCCTTCTGAGGCTGAGGTTGGCAGATCTTCAACTCTCCCGAGCCTTTTAGGAGTTCCTGTGACAAGAGAGTTTCATCTATAAAATTGGATATATGAAAAAAGTTAAGGAATTTCAAACCTCCAATGTGAGCGAGGATGAAACGGGCCAAGGTAAACCTCTATAGTGGACAATGAAAAATTCTCACCATAAAGAAGAAAAACACACAGATCAGGAACGCTCTAAAGGAAGAAGGCCTATGTCAGCCACTACTATTTGCAGATAGTGGTGACTGACATATAAAAATGTTATTCATAAATAAAGTTCTTGATTGCTCAAGAGAATCCAGATTCAAAATCAGTTGAACTTGCATTTCATATGCTAATTATGAGACCTAGGCAAAATTACATTTCAAGACAATCCAAGCAAATTATTTAACTAAAAACGAGCCTTTATTGATTTTCACCTAAACTCTTTTTGCACTTGAATGCTGTCAATGCTGTGGGCCCTTTTAAGTAGACCATGTACACTACTCTCCCTTTAAATACTGACATGCCAAATCATCTGTAAATGAAGTCACCCGTACTCCAGGCATGTTGGCGGTAACACCAACTTCTCAAACTGGTTGCCCTCTAACTGTGCAGAGGACCACGATGTCAGTCAAACTGAGTCTGGTAAATGTTCATGCCGTCTCCGGCCTTTCCGAGGTCATTTAAAAGGCAGTTTTCCCTGAAAATGTTTCACTGTGTGAAACGTAAAGATACTTTAATGTACACTTCTGTCCCGCAGCTTGAGACCTCTGTGAATGAACAGGGTCTCCAGACGCAAGGCAAGTTGTCATTGTACTTTTGGTGATAAACTAGAACATAAACCCCAGTCGTCACTGAGTCATTAATGTGCACCAATTTGTCACAATTAAAAGCTTGAAGTTTGAAGACCGGAACTGTATTTGAAAATTTGAAGAATTGTCAAATACAAAAGAACACCTTTTCTCTGACAATGAGATACATACATTCAGCTGTTCAAGAGAACTGTCCTTTCTCAGCCCCATCATGAGACTGTGACGTGCCTGAAAGTTGGAGATCAATAAAAAAGAATCACTATCCCATAAAGGAAGAGATTCAGTGATTGCGACGGTCAGCTTCTCTTTCATGAGGGTCTAGTTACAATGTGAGAGGAAGGTGGTAGGGTTTCATAGTTGCCAAAAGGACAAAGTGCTGTTGTCACATCTGTCGTGAGGTGATTATTGAACTGTATAAGGTCGCTTGTAGGGATGTCACTGTTCTTCACTACTACAACTAATCTAACCTCTTAACAGACCCTTGGATAGATTCATGTATCTAAAGCTATTCACTAGAACCATAGAAGATGGAAGGAATGTATGCTTACTGCTTTACTGAGGTAAACACTGGAGGCACAAAGACCAATCAGGTTCTTCTACCATTATAAATGTGAAGCACAGTTATCAATACCCATGCATGGATATACACACAAACACATATACACAAGCGAACACCAATACAGCCACACACACAAACACACACACTGCCTTATAAATCAACTACCAATCCCTACCAAGTATTCCCGGTGCATTGGATTGAGCTGTTCTGTAGTGGTGCTGTCCATAGGTAAAGGTCAGAGGATCAATATGCATGGACTACACATGACATCTCAACACAGGCTGTCTGCTCAGGCTGACCCAATCTCAACTACACTCCTCTACCACTCTTGACCCACTTTCTCATCTGTTAACACGAGGGCTTTAGTCACAGATTGTAGTGGCCAAACCATATCAGAGACCAGTGCTTGGAAATACACTCCTTGGATGTTTTTTCTGTGGTGCAGTCAAAATAAATCTAAATAAATTAGCTGCAGTGTTGGGGTGAGAGACACTGACACGGTATTTATGAAATGGCGTTATTGGTTTGTCTTTGGCAATTAACATTAATGCAGACAAATGAAAATGTATCCCAGGATTAGGTTTCCATAAGACTGAGGCAGCTTTTATCTTTTTCACATGGGCTTTGCTCTCAGACAACTCCAAGACTTTAGTTTAAAAAAGAAAGAGAGAAGGAAGATGAAGAGGGAGACAACAGATGGACACCAACCTGTGACTGCGATAGACATTAAGCAGGAGGATGAGGGTGGCGAGGCTGTAGCAGGCCAGGTAGGGACCCCCAAACAGTCTGGTCAGACCTCGTGTCCGATGCTCCCAACGTGCCACCTGGAACACACAAACATTTTTTCCTAGAACCTGGTTTAACATGGTTCAACATCGTTTAACATGGTTGGACATGATTTGACTTGGTTTAACATGGTTTGACTTGATTTAACATGGTTTGACATGGTTGAACATGGTTTGACATCATTTAATATGGTTTGACATCGTTTAATGTTGTTTGACTTGGTTTAACATGGTTTGACATGGTGGTTTAACTTGGTTTAACATGCTTTGACTTGGTTGAATGCACTGTAGATGTACAATCTGTGATCCAACTGTTCAGGCATTTAATCAACAAAAAAAACATCACAGGCTCTGTACTCGTGGAACGATCTGGAAGTCTTCTTTCAGCAGTCATACATTTAACCCATACGTCATAACTAACCTCTTCCACATTCACATGGTTTATACCTCCCTGTTCATTTGAAATCTTTCCATTTCATTTCTACAGTACTAGACTAAACTTGACACTTCAGAGCACTTTCTCCACAATGCTTACTGAATACAAAGACTCCCTCATTCTGGCTAGCACTTTCAGAGCTGTGGAATGAGTGATCTCTATCGCGCTCTATCGCTCTGCATCCAGCTTCTCTCAACCAGCTCTTTCTTTATGCCTCTTCACTCGATAATGTCCCTCTCTTCCCACCCTCTGCCAACATTCATCCATCTTCAGTAGCACCACTCTATCGGAGGACCACATTCAGATGGACAAGCTGGAGAAAACTAGAGCACTTATCTTGATGGAGAAGCTGGAGAAACCTGGAGCACTTATCTTGATTAGTTTCCCCAGCTGACCCCCTTCGTTGTATGGACAGTAAGCAGAGCTAGGGGTCCTTTTCCTGGACAAATCACAACAACTTGGTTCACGCTAGGTTACTGTTACTCAATCTCTCTTACCAAACCTCCATGTCGGGGCAATTAAGATATCACAAATTGGATTACAGGCAGGCAGGTTAAAAGGGCTGTATGTACAGTCGAGTTCAACCTAGTTCAGTCACCACCTTTTGCCTTTCCATCCCTCTGTTTTTCTTTCTATTCTCTCTACTTTCTTTTACCCTTTCTCTCTCCATCTCGCTCACACGGTTATTGTTCCTGTCGTTCTCTATGTCCGGATGTAGCAGCTAGGGTGTATTGAGACATTTACAGGAGGGAGCAGCAGTGCACTCTGCAGGCTAATAGGCGAGGGGAGACACTGATAACATTAGCCACTGTCTCCAGACGGGCAGAGGGGAAGCCGCAGGTTCATCTGGAGGCCATAGTATAGGGGTCAGAGAAGGCACCGGGCTTGTGGTCAGTCCATATTCATTGGGTTTATCTGCAATTCCTGTGAGTGGGTGGCGAATAATGATAGTCCAGGAGTTAATCAATGAACATTCACTACAATATGTACAGCATTGCATATTCAAGCTGATAGGGATTCTTAATTCCACCTATATATTATCAACCAGACAAGCTAACCAATTTCAAATGTAAATCCTACATCAAGAGATGTGCCAAAGCTGACCTTAAATTAATTGTTTTTACAAACTCCTCTTTCCTTCCTTCGGTTCCTTTTGAAAAAGGTCAAAGGTAATAAAGGAGAGGCGGTGAGATGAAAGAACATGGACAGGAATGCACTTGTACTGTATGAAATGAGGCTGCCTTTCCCCGCTTATACGTCATCAAGCAAATGTTGTTCCCGGAGTCTATCCAAAATCAAGAGTTATAAAAACAAATTGAATTAGCAGTGGAAATAAGGTCATTGAAAAAACATTATGTACTTAATGCACTGTTTTAAATATGCAAGACAAAACAAAAACAAATTGAAACTGACTTCAAAATGGTAGTCAAAGAGTTAGTCGACACGGAAATCAATGAATTTGCCAATATGGTTGTCAAAGAATTAGTCAAAATCGTAATCAAAGACTTGGTTGACATGGTTCTAAAAGAGGTAGTCAAAGAGTTAGTCAAAATGGTAATCAAAGATTGGTTGACATGGTTGTGAAAGAGGTAGTCAAAAAGGTAGTCAAAGACTTGGTTGATTAAAAAGTGGTGCTTTTAATCTATAAATCACTGAATGGTTTAGGACCCGAATACATTTCTGATATGTTTGAAGATTACAAACCGAGCAGGGGTCTTAGATACATGAACTCAGGTCAGCTAGTAGAGCCCAGAGTCCAAACTAAACATGGGGAAGCTGCATTTAGCAGCTATGCTGCTCAAAACTGGAATAAACTACCAGAAGATCTTAGATGTGCCCCAAACATATCATATTTAAATGTTCCTCATGAATTATTTCTATTTTCTTATGCAATGTTTTATTATTATGATGTATTTTATATTTCTCTCTTTCTTTGATTTAATGTTTTATTATTTCGTTGTTATTCTATTTCTATTTTGCTATGTTTTACCAATCGTTTTTCTGTAATGCAAGTTCTGGTGCTATCAGAGGAATAACCTCTGTGTAAATGTGACAATCTGCGGATGACGGATAATGCAAGTTCTTGTGCTGTGGTTTAGACATCAATGTAGGGTATTATCTCACAAAAGGACTGACGAGTTTATCCAAGCGCTGCAGCGCAAGGATTGAGATACCGGGGTGGTTCAGTAAACAGTTATGGGAACTGTAATTCATTGAGGATGAATATAAAATGCATGTACAGACATGGCATAAATATCCCCCTGGAGACAGCTGAGTAAGACATTGATGCAAATATTATCTCACAAAGGGACTGACGGGTTCATCCTAGCGCTGGAGTGCGAGGATTGAGATACCGGGGTGTTGAAGTTAATGTACAGTCCTCCTGGAGACAGTCGGGTTAGATCATTGTAACAATCTGAGTGTTTAAATTCTATTGCATTTCTTTTCATTGTAAAGCACACTGAATTGCTTCTAAGTATGAATTGTGCTATATAAATAAACTTGCTTGCTTGACATGGTTCTCAAAGAGTTAGTCAAAGAGTTAGTCAACAGGATAGTCAAAGAGATGGTTGGCAAAGTTGTCAAAGAGTTAGTCAACATGGTAGTCAAAGACTTGGTTGGCATGGTTGTCAAAGAGTTAGTCAACACAGTAGTCAAAGAGTTAACATGATAACCAAACACTGTTGACAATGACCTTAAGTGTAGTAGTTGCTGTGAGAGAATTTTTGAGAGATAGGTATTTGGAGCACATTGCCCACAAAAGTGCAAGGAGAAAGTAGGACTGTGTTTGGCATCCAAGCAGTGTTTTTAATTCAAATTCGCCAGAGCATATTGCTGTTTGTTCAGACATTGTTATTTTGAAACTTTTTTTTTGGCCCACACTCTAGTACACTGGCAGATTGGCATTAAATGTTTCTAATAATAAAAATAATAAATGTAATACTTCAAGATGGTGTGTAAAGTATTGACAGTTTGTTCTGTTATTACATTGAGCACAACTTTCATAAATGAAGTTCAATGCTGAGCCTTTTGGAAACTATGGTACAGTTTGTCCCTAAACGTGAGTATTTGGATGCAATTGTTTTGCTATATTTTGTAAATAATTTTGTTTTAATAAAGACTGAATTTCCAAATGGTGCACGGAGCCTCAGGAGGACTAAGACCATTTACCAGCTTGTGTTCCAGTGGAACAGTGCATCTTGGGCCAGAACCACCTGGGGTTAGGCTAGGATGATGTCAGCAAGGGTTTCCTTAAATTGTCATGCTACATCAGTACTTAAGGGGATGGTACAGTACATTAAAGCTAACATTGACTAACTTCTGAACAGCCATTTCAAAGATACTGGCAATTGTAATTATCACCTCTAATACCATGACCACATAAGCTCTGACACATCTTTTGCTCTGGTTAAGGGATATCTGTGAAAACAGGCTTGCTGGGACAAAAATAAAAAAAGGTAAAATTAGGTTTTGCCATTTTTCTTAAAATGATGCCGCTGTTTCCATATGCCTTCTAACTGGGTTTTCAATTTCAAGTTGACATCATATATGGCAGAGAACCCGGCTAACAAAACGAGACAGTGCACTCGTTTTCACCTCTTTACCTAGCACGCACCTAATTTTCTTTATGATGGAAGGCAATACAAATCCACAGGTATTTATCGTCCTATAAACATCTCGCTGACTCCAGCCTCTTCCTGAACCATTCCCAACCAAGTCAATCAAGGTTTAGCTGACAGTCTGGACAGGACCACTCCATCCTTCTACTTACCATGGGTGTATTTTTGACAACATTCTTGCTCGCTTTCGATATAGGGCATTAGAAGCCCCTGACTATGTGCTGTGTGTCTTACTGGGTACAGGATCCGTCCCCCGGGGCCCAGTTCTCTAATAGCGCCTCAGAACCAGCCTAATGACCACCTGGGATTCATGGCTTGTATTAATGCACAGCTGTGCTCGGCCCCTATCCGCAGCCCGGGGAAACAGAAGGAACAGAACATTCCCTGATCTCATGCATAACAAGTCACTTTAGACCTCCTCCACCCACCGCCAAGCTATGTTTATGTAGTGTTCAATGCTAATACACACACTTGATGGACATTAGCGTCATATTAGATCATATTTATATCTCATTTGACTGGACACATACTACACCAGATATGTCAGTGTATGCCAGTTTGTGTAGTAGCGCGAATATAAAATAAACAACCAAAAACAACTACCTTCTACCTTCTCCCCTAAAAGGAACCTTCATGTAGTTCACGTTGAGGCCTGTATTTCCAGTAGAGACAGTACGCTGTGAAGATCCAGTCTAAGCTTTGGGTGAAAAAATAAATGCGTGCTGCAGAGCCAGCCATAATTTATTATTGTTGTCCTAATATATCTGGGTCATGGACAAAATGATTGTGAAATAGAGGGAGACGAAGTGATAGTCTTTTCGGTTCAGTTTCCAACGTCTTGACCTTGTCCCAGCTTGGCGAAACACAAGAATAGAAGTCTGAATGCATTTCTGAAATTTGACCCTTCAAAAACAACGGCACTGGTTTCCATGCAAACCTAAAGGGGTGGACAAAATAATGGAAACATATACGTTTCCATTATTTGGAAACACCAATACATTACCAACACATTAATATCAAAGACATAATAAAGAGTCGGACCATGTTTTGCCACCAGAAATGCTCCAATCCTTCTTGGAATGCTGTCTTACATGTTCTGAACGGTGTGCAGTGGAATACTGCACCATTCCTCAAGAAGAAAAGCCTCCAGTTCTTTGAGGGATAAAGGAGCTGGAAAACTACTTTGCACTCTGATCTTTTGTTAATTAAACCTGAAATGCTGGTCATGGATGAATATATAAAATAATATGAATATGTGAGTGAACTTAGGGGGAATAGCAACATGGTTCTGTTTTGGTTGCAAGCTTCAACTGAAATAAAGTGGAGTGAGTCGGAAGAGTGGAATAGATGAGTAGGGCTTAAACATATTGTCCCGATCTTCATCTTCAACCCTGATCCTTGTAGGAGTTGTTGTAATGAGACAGGGTACATATAATTGGATAACATGGAGAAAAAGAAAGAACTTAAGACGTACCACCTAAGACTGTAACCCCAACACAACACCTGAAGCCTGGTAATTAATTGCGATAAGGGGGACAAAGCTTTGAAAAATATCACAAGGTCATGAGTCATCTGAACAACAGAGTATTCTTTGTCCCCTTATGTGCCAACCCCACAATAAAATGATTGAATTAACCAAAGAAATCCGCCAATGGGGAGAGAACATTTTAACAAGACACATTGTTTTCAGAATTACAAAATCCTATTTTCTTATTTTAATAATAAAGTTGTGACTGAAGCTGTCCGTTGGGGCAGTGTAGTCTAGGTAACATCTTAAATTCCACGGGTCCACAGTTGAGCAGGTATGAATGCATTTCAAGCTGTGAGATCAACTAAACCAGACTGAAGATTGGAGGAACGTTGCCTGATCTGACAAATCTGTATCGTTGCTTCGCAAGTCGCATGGATCCATCCTACCTCGTGACGACGATACAGGCTGGTGGTGGAGGCGTATTGGTGTGGGGAGTGTTTCCTTGGCACACATTGGGCCCCTAAATACAAACTGACCATCATTTGAATGCAACAACGTACACATGCATTGTTGTTGACCAATGGATACTTCCAGCAGGACAATGCAATGACACAGAGCATGCGTTATCTCCAGCAGACACCACCAGCATGACAGTGACTTCGGCTTGCCTGCACAGTCCCCATATCTGTCCATTAGGCCACCGTTGGGATGAGGTGGAAGGGGAGGTTTGCACCTTGACTGTGTGTCCGAAACATCTGCATCGACTGTGTGATGCCAGTGAGTCAGCATGAACCAGCTCACTCCTCAACATCTGCTATTCCAGTAGTTACCTGCACTCTGTTACTGTAGATGTCACACACTCATCACTCCTGTTTGCAGACCATTCGTACAATGCAAGGTTTGGGAGAGACTTAGATTTTGTAAATCCTTCCTCCGATGTGGATTTACAAAAGGTAAACTACGTATTCTATGAGTTTCATAGTCCCAGATACATGCATTTTCACGTGTCCAGTTGTTTATAGAAGGACGTAGGAATTAATAAGGATGTTCTGGAATAGATATATCTTAATCTCATTAACCCTTTCAAGCAAAGATTGATTCTGTAGCCAAAGAAGATACCAAAACAGATTGATTGAGCTTAACATAGCTGGAAAACCAAAACTAAGGGTTACAGAGAAGAAAATGATGAGAAGAAAATTATTATAACCATGTGCTATCTGATTATTTGGGCAAGAGGACCGAAGAGTACCGACGACAATGCACAACCCCATCTCGTGCCCATATACAGGTTAAATTAAGGACAGAGTGACTGGCTGATGAATACTCTTGAACAGGTGGCTGCTTCTATAGTGAAAACTAATTCAAACTGTACATTGGGATGAGTAGTGGTGGAGCCTTGATAATAAGGCCATTACAGTCAAAGCTTCGAGGAGGATAGATAATGCTTAGACCATTTCTCCCACTTATTCAAATGAAAAGCAATCTTAGATCCCTTCCTATTCCCCTGTCATCATGTTTCTATTCACTTTGATTCACACGTACATGCTTGTCTCACCAGTTCTCACTTGCTCCTCACTTTTCCCAGTATTTCCCTCCCACTGTCAGTCAAATTCAAAGTAATCCTGCCTCCTTTCTAATCCACCCAGTCAAACCAATCAAGACTTTTTTTTTTTTACAACTACTCTTCATTTTACTTCCATATGCATGTTGCTGGACTTTAATTATACTGTGCTCCCTCTCCATTCTGCCTTTCCCTTCTCAACCCCCCCCCCCACTGCTAATCGACCCCCCCCCCC
>JACXGI010019669.1:0-11882 GCA_016801175.1 Esox masquinongy
GCGTCGGCCACTGGACGGCTGGAGGACCTGGCTGCGGCTCCTGGGCAGCAGGGGGCGCTGGCTGCGGCTCCTGGGCAGCAGGGGGCGCTGGCTGCGGCTCCAGGGCAGCAGGGGGCGCTGGCTGCGGCTCCAGGGCAGCAGGGGGCGCTGGCTGCGGCTCCAGGGCAGCAGGGGTGCTGGGAACACCCGGAGCCTTGGGGCTGGCACCGGACGTGAGCAAGGCGTTGGCTGCTCCAAGCTGGCCGGGGGCTCTGCCACTGGTGGTAAGAACCGGTACGGCGGATCCTTGAAGCCAGGCCAGTCCTCACTCCTCCCGACATCCGGGAAGGCCTCCACCAGCCCCAACAGAGGTGTCGCCCAACGCCTTGGAGCTGGCACTGGGCATGACTGGAGCACCTCAATAACCCCCCACGTGAGCGGCGGCGGCAAGGGCTCGTCGTCCCACCCCTCCGGGATTGGCAGCCGAGCCTCGGGGTCCTCCGCCTGCCCCCATAGCACCCCCCCAAAAATTTCTTGGGGCTGACTCACGGTGGGTTGTTGACGTCGCCTCCGTCGACGTCTCCTGCGGGGTCGGTGCTGGGCTGGCCAGGTGTGCAGCGGGGGACGGTAGGGGTTCTCCTCCTCGGTTTCACTGTCGGGCCAACCAAGAAGTTCCCCTACCGTCCATCTCTGCTGTGTCTCTCTTTGGTGGTTCATTCTGTCACGGTTGTGGATGTGGGACACAGGCGCAGAGAAACGAGGGTAGTTGAAATCCATGTTTTAAGCCAAAAGAAGCAAAACAAAAGCAGCAACCAGTGACGTGGGGCAGTATGTACAGACATAAAACCAAAATGTACCACACCGGGTGTGGCCAAACATGAACATAAGTAGGGTCCCCAAATGGAGGCAATGATCTACACCTGCCTCCAATTGGGGAGACCAAAATGAATAGAGGTGCCTAGAGGCACCACCTGCTGTCCTGTCCTGACTATGGCCCCAGCCCAGCGCAGAGATGGCTAGCGGCATAGCCAGGACATGACAGATATCTTGCAAGATGGCAGATAAAATGGCTGATTACTGTACAATATGCACACTATTATGCGAAATATTCATGTTTGCATTGCTTTATGGAACAATAACCTATATACTTCATATTCATTGTGCCTTCTGACACCACCCTAATATAACACCATGTGCATTTGTTTGCTGATATCTCAAAGGACGGCGAAACAGCACTTGGCAGAAATCTGACCATTTTCAATACAAGCTAATGCTAATAAATGCCTTTAAAACGCTTCTCCTGAACCATATATCGGATTTACTCGCCCGTAAATTTCCAGACTCTAGACCAGGGGTATTCAAATCTTACACTACTAGGGCCGGGGCCTGCTGGTTTTCTGTTCTACCTCATTATTAATTGGACCCACCTGGTGTCTTAAGCCTGAATAAGTCCCTGATTGGAGGGTTACAATGAAAAAATGGAGTGGCTCTGGCTTTGAGGGCCAGATTTGAATACCCCTGCTCTAGAACATACTTCTGAACAGGGCTGATAATGAAACTAGGTGCTATGTCAAAAGTCAACTGAACTATGACTTCACAATTGTAGCCCTTTATGCTAACTCTAATGACCACCATAAAAATTAACATAAAATCTACCTGTAATCCGATTGACCTCACTGTCAGTATAGAGGTGTCTCATATGTGTCTCCCTATAGGTTTGTAAGGAATGAGAGATATATTACAAGATGGTGGACAAAATGACTGACCAGTGTAAAATTTATAGATGCATACACTTCATGTGTGCATTACATTTTGGCACAATGAAATTACAGACCAGGTATATTATTCATACAGACAGCCAATCCAATTATTCCACAAGGGGCACCACAGGCCATAATGCATTTTTTTCCACAATTATGCCAATTCCACCCCGATGTTAACCCTTTATGCTTACTTTAATGACCACTATAAAAAGTACCTTAAAATGAAACGGTAGTCCGATTGACCTGACTGTTGGTGTACAGGTGTCTCATATGTGTCTCTCTATAGGGTTGTAAGGAATAAGAGAGAAATTGCAAGATGGCGGAACAATTACCTCAGTAAAAAGATGGTTAATGTAAGTCCATTGGACAGTAGAAGGTATGGGATACAATTAGGTAACCGATAACTTCGATGCTGTCTGTATCTCGTTGTCACACACACGCACACGTTTTCATTTGTTTTCCATTGTCAGTGTTTTTGTCAATGGCCTTAGAGCAGTGTTTCCCAATCCTGGTCCTCGGGACCCAAAGGGGTGCACGTTTTTGTTTTTGCCCTAGCACTCACACACCTGTTTCAAATGTTACCCTACCACTTACACACTTGATTCACGTAATCAACCCATCATCAAGTCTTTAATTTGAATCAGGTGTGAGTGCTAGGGAAAAAATGAAAACGTGCACCACTTTGGGTCCCAAGGACCAGGATTGGGAAGCACTGCCTTAGAGGGTTGCTGTTGAGCAAGAAGTCTGTACAACCATACACATACAGACACAAATGTCCCCTGCCAGACTATTTTCCTGCGCTGACCCTGTTGACCAACTTCAATGCTGTCTATCTCAAAGTAGATTAAATTAGCAGCACTTTCTTAGCCACCCACTCCTTAGGCTCCAGTGCAAGACTCTGAATTTGGCCAATGCAAATTGCCTTATAACAAAAAAAACTAGTGAGGTGATGTTGTGAGGTAGAACATGGCATTCAAGAATAACTCACTAGGGTATAAAGAATCCATATAAAGTGTCAAATCATGAGGGAAAACAGGGTTTAGCAAAAACAGAGGGTTTAGCCAGCTGCGCTTACTTAGCCACCCACCACTGGATCCAGTGCAAGGCTCTATACCTGAATTTGGCCTATGCAAATAGCTAGTTCATCCAGCCCGCAATAAAAAGTGCTGCCATCTTGAGATTCAAACCCGGGTCACCCACGTGAAAGGTTGTGTCATTAACCACTACACCATGGAGCTGCACATTTGCCATATGTCAATATAGCCTCTTGTCTATACTGGCCCGGAATCGGTATAATCTGAACAAACCCTCTTTTGCCACGGGCCGTTTTAATAGTTAATTGGCCATTCGTGAATGACATTGATACAGTTAAACTGACTAACATTTCTTACTAAGTTTACCTCCACCACAAATAGCGTCTATGTATGGCGTTTGCCACTGGCCATTTTAACACCGTATTAGCCAGTAATAAGCTTTACCGGTATCTACTAACTTACTGGAATAGTCATAAGAATTGAGCAATTGCTAGCGACTCTGCCAAAGCTATTTCATTTCATGGCATAAGAATGTATTTTTTTCTTTCATGGCAAAACAAAATACTTTTTTCTTTCAGTCGTGAATGACATTTATACAACAGCTATCAATAAAGGCGACGATAACTAACTTTTTCATCAAGTGAAAAGACGGGAGAATTGTGGAATCTACCAGAAATAATTAATAAATGTCATTGCTCTCAACAGATTCGAACTTAGGTCTTCCACATGTGAGGAACTGTCTTTAACCACTATGCCACAGCATTACACATTCCAGCATTCGCGAGACTCCATTAAAGGATTGTGTTAAACTGACTAACGTTTCTTATTAAGTTTACCTCCACGGCGGGCGGTCAGTCGGTCGGTCGGTCACTCACTCACTGACATTTGCGCTTCTTGGCCAGCTCCGCTTACGCGGTCCGGCAAAAAAAGGGTATAGCCAGCAGCACTCTTTTAGCTCCCCACTCCATTGGCTCCAGTTCAATACACTGTAAGCCAAATACGGCTAGGCAAATTGCCTTATAACAGAAATACTAGACGTTGTGAGGTGGAGCATGGCTTTCGAGAATTACTTACTAGCATATATGAATCCATATAGAGGGTCAATTCATGGGGGGAATTAGAGGATATAGCTAGCAGCACTTTTTTAGCTCCCCACTCCATTGTCTCCAGTGCAAGACTCTGAATTTGGCCTATGGAAATTGCCTTATAACAAAAAAACTAGACGTTGTAAGGTGAAACATGGCTTTCGAGAATAACTCACTAGGGTATAAAGAATCCATATAGTGTCAAATCATGGGGAAATTAGAGGGTATAGTCAGCAGCACTTTCTTAGCCATCTACTCCATTGGCTCCAGTGCAAGACTCCTGAATTACACCTGAATTTGGCTTATGCAAATTGCTCTGTAACAAAAAATGTTTTGTTTATTTATTTGAGCAATGGCTTTTTTCTGGCCACTCTTCCATAAAGCCCAGCTCTGTGGAGTGTACGGCTTAAAGTGGTCCTATGGACAGATACTCCAGTCTCCGCTGTGGAGCTTTGCAGCTCCTTCAGGGTTATCTTTGGTCTTTGTTTCCTCTGATTAATTCCCTCCTTGCCAGGTCTGTGAATTTTGGTGGGTGGCCCTCTCTTGGCAGTTTTGTTATAGCGCCATATTCTTTGCATTTTGTAATAATGGATTTAATGGTGTGATGTTCAAAGTTTCAGATATTTTTTTATAACCCAATCCTGGTCTGTACGTCTCCACAACATTGTCCCTGACCTGTTTGGTAATCTCCTTGGTCATCATGGTGATTCCCAAATTCAACCAAATTCCTAAGGTAGGCTACTTGAATAGGCAATGACATACAGTAGTCAAGGTGGCTAGAGATATTTACAAACAATAAAGAGGAGATCAGCAAACATTAATCAGGGGAGGTCTGTAATTTATGCTAAAGGTTGGAGGTCTTTTGTTAAAGATGCCTTATGGAGCATTTTTTATTTCAAATATCAGATAACCCTTACATATCTTCAGTAAATGTTGCAAAATTCAGGCAGTGTCAGGACTGACACTATTTTTTAATATGCTTTATTAACAATAGATCACAACAAAGAGGAAATTCAGTCATAAAACATTACACCTATGTACATTGCAAGGGTTTCTAAATTAAAATATACTCATACAAAATACGACTAATTTTCATTGCAGCAGGTCTGGAGGTCCGGGAGGTCATTTAGCAGGGCTCTGGCAGTGCTCCTCCTGTTCCTCCTCGCACAAAGGAGCAGATACCAGTCCTGCTGCTGGGTTGATGCCCATCTACGGCTCTGTCCAGCTCTCCTCGTGTAATGGCCTGTCTCCTGGTATCTCCTCCATGGGATGGCACAGATGGCTATGCCATCCTGGAGGAGCTGGACTACCTGTGCATCCTGAATGCGCTGCAGGTACCGCCTCATGCTACCAGTAGTAACAAGGACACTAGCAAAATGCAAAACTTGAGGAGAATCAGTCCGGAAGGATAAGAAGAGAGCAATTGTCTGTGGCCATCACCTGCAAAGCCATTTCCTTTTTGGGGGTTGTCTTGCTGTTGCCTCTCCAGTACACCTGTTGTCACTTTCATTTGCACCAAAACAGGTAACATTGATTCACAATTGTTTATGCTTCCTAACTGGACAGTCTGATATCCCTGAAGTTTAATTCACTTGTTGTTATACTGTGATTATTATGTGTTCCCTTAATTTCTTTGAGCAGTATACACTGATCAGCCATGTTAGAAATCAGCAGTTTCGTATAGTGGTTGAACTAATGATCGCATACCCGGTCGTCAAGGGAGACAGTAATTCAATTATTTATTGCAGCATATGATAGTCTTGTTCATTAAGTTAAAGACTCGGTCTTCATACACAATGTTTTACGAACTCAATCTCATCTCACTCTATCTCAAAGAAACATCCGGTCGTATCTCAGCTTTATAGACATCCCAACCTGCAATACACATAAGCCCATTGGCTATTTACTGTTGCGCTTTGAATGAACGTGACTTCCTGTGTACGGATAAACAGATGGTCTTTTGTTATCTAAACATAACAAGCATACAATTCAACACTTTCCCCGTCAAACATTTAAAGAAAAATTTTACATGTTTGATAAAATTTTAAAAGTACACTTCAATTCCTAATGAAAAGAAAAGGCCCATACACTTATGTTACAAATGACTAAGACAAGACAACAAAAAGGAGTATCTGACCAATGAGGTCTTACTGTTCCTCAATTGAAAATGGATGTAAACAAGACACATTTGACACACCTCACTCTGACACATAACTCAATGTATGACAATCATCAATCCCTCCCCCACCTCAGATTATAAGGGTCTAGAAAAATTTAGACATCAACAGGCTACTAAGCCCATTGGCTATTTACTGTCGCGATTTGAATGAATGTGACTTCCTGTGTACGGATAAACAGATGGTCTTTTGTTATCTAAACATAACAAGCATACACTTCAACACCAATCAGCCATAACATTATGACCACCTGCCTAATATTATGTAGGTCCCCCTTTTGCCGCCAAAACAGCCCTGACCCGTCGAGGCATGGACTCCACTAGACCTCCACTTAGCAGCAGTTAGCAGCAGATCCTTTAAGTCCTGTAAGTTGCGAGGTGGGGCCTCCATGGATTGGACTTGTTTGTCCAGCACATCCCACAGATGTTCGATTAGATTAAGATCTGGGGAATTTGGAAGCCAAGTCAACACCTTGAACTCGTTGTTGTGTTCCTCAAACCATTCCATTTTTGGTTTGTGGCAGTGCGCATTATCCTGCTGAAAGAGGCCAATTCCATCAGGGAATACCTTTGCCCTGAAAGGGTGCACATGGTCTGCAACAATGCTCAGGTAGGTGGTACATGTAAAAGTAACATCCACCTGAATGGCAGGACCCAAGGTTTCCCAGCAGAACATTGCCCAAAGCATCACACTGCCTCCGCCGGCTTGCCTTCTTCTCATAGTGCATCCTGGTGCCATGTGTTCTCCAGGTAAGCAACGCACACACACCCTGCCATCCACGTGATATGAAAGAAAACGTGTTTCATCGGACCAGGCCACCTTCTTCCATTGCTCCATGGTCCAGTTCTGATTCTCACGTGCCCATTGTAGGCGCTTTCGGCACTGGACAGGGGTCAGCATGGGCACCCTTTAGGTCTGTGGCTATGCAACCCCATACACAACAAACTGTGATGCACTGTATTCTGACACCTTCCTATCAGTACCAGCATGTACTTTTTCAGCAGTCTGAGCTACAGTAGCTCGTCTGTTGGATTGGACCACACGGGCCAGCCTTCGCTCCCCACGTGCATCAGTGAGCCTTGGGCGCCTGTGACCCTTTCGCTGGTTCATTGCTTTTCCTTCCATGGACCACTTTTGATAGGTACTGATCACTGCAGACCGGGAACACCCCACAAGGGCTGCAGTTTTGGAGATGCTCTGACCCAGTCATCTAGCCATCACAATTTGGCCCTTGTCAAAGTTGCTCAGATCCTTATGCTTGCATTTTTCCTGCTTCTAACACATCAACTTTGAGGACAGGATGTTCACTTGCTGCCAAATAGAGCTCTGGAAAAAATTAAAAGACCACTTAAGAGAACACAGGCACAACTTATTTTACTTAATGAGGTACTGATTTGGTGATTACCTGAACCAAATCTAATTTAACGAGGAAAAGTATAAAAACCACTGCTGTGGTCATCACTATTCTCTTGCAATAGGACCAGCTGGATGGCAAAAACAGTGCAAGTAGTACCTCAAAGGTAATTTCAATAAAAAAATAACTATTCAGCATGACAAAAGTGTTGAAAAGAAAAGCTTTGAGTGAGGAAAAGAAGGGTTCAATTCTGGCTTTATTGGCAGAGGGATACAGTGAGCGTCAGGTTGCTTCCATCCTGAAAATTTCAAAGACGGCGGTTCATAAGAACAAAGGTCAAGCAATAGACATTGGGGACAACAAAGCTACAGACTGGCAGAGGGAGAAAAAGACTGTCCACTGACCGAGATGACCGTCAACTCATTTGAATGTCACTCAACAACCGTAGGATGATATCAAGTGTCCTACAAAAAGAATGGCAAACAGCAGCTGGGGTGAAGTGCGCGGCGAGGACGGTTCGAAACAGGCTCCTAGGGGCAGGGCTGAGGTCGTGCAAATCTAGAAAAAAGCCCTTCATCAATGAGAAGCAAAGAAGAGCCAGGCTGAAGTTTGCAAAAGACCATGAGGATTGGACCGTAGAGGAATGGAGTAAGGTCATCTTCTCTGACGAGTCAAATTTTCAGCTTTGCCCAACACCTCATCGTCTAATGGTTAGACAGAGACCTGGAGAGGCCTACCAGCCACAGTATCTTGCACTGTGAAATTTGGTGGAGCATCAGTGATGATCTGGGGATGCTTCAGCAAGGCTGGAATCGGGCAGATTTGTCTTTGTGAAGGACGCATGAAGTACAAGGTTATCCTGGAAGAACACCTGCTTCCTTCTGCTCTGACAATGTTCCCCAACTCAGAGAATTGTTTTTCCAGCAGGACAATGCTCCATGCCATACAGCTAGGTCAATCAAGGTGTGGATGGAGGACCACCAGATCAAGACCCTGTCATGGCCAGCCCAAACTCCAGAACTGAACTCCATTGAAAACCTCTGGAATTTGATCAAGAGGAAGATGGATGGTCACAAGCCATCAAACAAAGCCGAGCTACTTGAATTTTTGTGCCAGGACTGGCATAAAGTCACCCAACAGCAATGTGACAGACTGGTAGAGAGCATGCCAAGACGCATGAAAGCTGTGATTAAAAATCTTGGTTATTCCACAAAATATTGATTTCTGAACTCTTCCTAAATTAAAACATTAGTATTTTGTTGTTGAAAAATGAATATGAATTTGTTTTCTTTGCATTATTTGAGGTCTGAAAACAATGCATCTTTTTTTGGTTTTTTTGACCAGTTGTTATTTTCTACAAATAAATACTCTAAATGACAACATTTTTATTTAGAATTTGGGAGTAATATTGTCAGTAGTTTATAAAATAAAACTTTTCATTTTACTCAAACACATACCTATGAATAGTAAAACCAGAGAAACTGATCATTTTGCAGTGGTCTCCTAATTTTTTCCATTGCTGTATATCCCACCCACTGACAGGTGCCATGATGACGTGATTATCAGTGTTATTCACTTCACCTGTCAGTGGTCATAATGGCATGGCTGATCTATATATATATCTAACAATAAAAACCTAAACAGGAGTTTTGAGAGTATCAATCTAACTGGCCTCAGACTTTTTTGCAGAGTCAATTTTTTTAACCATAAATGGCAGCTTGTTTTGAGTGGAACTGTTATAAGGCTTTGCCTTTTGAGTATGTTTTTGACTTGTCATGTGTTTTTTTACATCACTAAGTTTGGTGTAGAAATCAGCCTTACAATACAGGCAGTATGCCCGTGTATCATCTCCAGTAAACGGCTTCAACCAACTTTTGAATTCAGGGTTTGATTCCCACTCCTTTCTGTATTTTTGAGTGTACAGTTTAGACTGAGACATGATGAGCTAGCCAGCTAGATGTTTAACTTATGTCACAGAGAGGCACACACACAGTGGACGAGGTGACTAAGTGACGGAGGCAGTGTGAGTCAAATGCAGTTATTTATTTTTGTGCAGTGATTTATTTTGATTTGTTCAGGATAGACAAAAACTTTGCTGACTACACGATTCTCTCATCTTTTCACTTGACGAAAAAGTCTGTTATCGTCACCTATATTGATACAGTAATTAATGTATCAATGTCATTCACGAATGGCTAATAAGCTGTTAAAACAGCCAGTGGCAAAAGCTAACAGGTCATAGATGCTATTTGTGGTGGAGGTAAACTTAATAAGAAACATTACTCTGTTTAACACAAAGCTTAATGGCGTCTAGCGACACATTACTGGCTAATAAGCTTTTAAAACGGCCAGTGGCAAAAGTCATACAGTTCATAGATACTATTTGTGGTGGAGGTAAACTTAATAAGAAACGGTACTCAGTTTAACACAATGGTTATTGGTGTCTAACGAAATATTCATATATAGTACCGACACCCAGCAAGTATACAGCTCTGTGGCATAGCGATTAACGATACAGCCATTCACGTGGGTGACCCAGGTTTGAATCTTGAGAGGGTAATCACCATCAACACTTTCTATTGTGGGCCGGCTGAACTAGCCTTGCCTGGTTTCTTGTTTAACTAGCCATTGTCTATTACATATCATCACAGACATTAATATGGGATAACAACGTTAATTACAAGTGAAAAAGCTAACCATCAAGATTATCATTCTTTTTAAATAAATACAAAGCAATAAAGAGCTATAAGTAACGTTTACAGTAAGTTATAGATTTAGATATGTGTGTATAGCTAGTCTACTTTCTATACAACATGCATAGGAAATAAGCATATTAAAGCAGGTCTTTATTTAGATGTTCAAGCTAGCTAATTTTGTTAGTAGGCTACTGTATTGCACATATTTTCCATTTCGACACACTTCTCGATCAACGACCATCTTAGAACATCTTGAACACAGAATCATAACACAAATCCATAAAACAATTCACTGTTGAATCCTCAACTGCTGCGAGTCCGAACGGTTGGTGCAGTTGACAGCAACACAGGCAGGCATATTTATCTTTTAGTGTTTCTTGCTTTGTCGTAACAGTTGCGAAAACTGATTAAATCGCCTTGGGCAATCTACCACAATCTACCCGAATCAACAGTCAAAAGATTACAATGTACACGAAAGCGCGTGAGTAATTTTCAGTTTTTCCTTATGCGAGTGCACGTGACTGAAACTCGTTCATGTTACAGAATAATCCTAAAACGTCAGTACATTCGTCTGTGAGTGATGGGAAAAAATCATCTCCTTGGAGAATTCATGGAAAAATTCAAAGGATATTTTTTCACAAAATAAATACCAAAACGTGTTGTTTTGGGAATTTCTAAAAATTACTTCTCTATGGGACTTCATATTGGAGCTGTCTTTTTGGGCTCGATAAGCCATTGGTTGCAGTACCCATTCCCACCACTGAGCCCAAGTATACCAAGTAGGCCATGGTCCATGTTTCACATAACAAGAAACCAGGCAAGCCTAGTTCAGCCGCACCGCAATAGAAAGTATTGCCCTCTTGAGATTCGAACCCGGATCGCCCAAGTGAAAAGCTGTGTCGCTAACCACTACACCATAGAGGCTATACTGACACATTCAATGCGTGTCAGTATAGCCTCTATCCTGAACAAATCCTCGTTTGCCACTGGCCATTTTAACAGTTTATTAGCCAGTAATAGGCTTTACCAGTATCTACTAACTTACTGGAATAAGTATCTACTAACTTACTGGAATAGGAATTGAGCAATTGCTAGCATGTCTGCCAAAGCTATTTCATTTCAGGGCATAAGAACGTATTTTTTTCTTTCATGGCATAACAACATACTTTTTTCTTTCATTCGTGAATGACACTGATACAATAACTATCAAGAAAGGTAATGATAACTAACTTTTTCATCAAGTGAAACGACGAGAGAATCGTGGAAATAAAATAAATGTTGTTGTTCACAATAGATTTGAACTTGAGCCTTCCACGTGAGAGGCACTGTCTTTAACCATAACACCACGGCATTACGCATTTCACCAGTCGCTAAACACTATTGAGCATTGTGTTAAACTGACTAACGTTTCTTATTAAGTTTACCTCCACCAGAAATAGCGTCTATGAGCTGTTAGCTTTTGCCACTGGCCGTTTGAACAGCTTATTAGCCAGTAATAGGCTTACTGGTACCTACTAACTTCTTAGGAACAATTTCAGGTTTCGGTTTTAGCCAGCAAAGTTTTCGTCAATATGGAATAATTCACAATGCGTACTTCGCTTCGCCTCTGAGGAGATATGAACTCGGGACCTATAGTTCACAAGTCCGCTTCTCTAACCACTACGCTATTTAACAAGAGTCAGTCAGTCAGTCAGTCAGTCAGTCAGTCAGTCAGTCAGTCAGTCAGTCAGTCAGTCAGTCAGTCAGTCAGTCAGTCAGTCAGTCAGTCAGTCAGTCAGTCAGTCAGTCAGTCAG
>JACXGI010019670.1:0-11299 GCA_016801175.1 Esox masquinongy
TTGGTGGTAAGTGTCTACAAGCTCTTGTTTCCTGCTTTTTTTAGTAAGGGATTTCTCTTTGCACATCTTCCATGTAGGCCAGCTTTTTGGAGCAGCCTCATAACAGACATATTCTACACTCTCCCTTCAGCATGTCTACATACATCTTACCATCTGCCTACGACAACGTACACCTCACAGTGCTCTAAAGTTAGTAAAAACTTTAAAACTTTAAAGCACTCTCCGGCTCAGGGCACTCTCTATAAAAGTGACCATATTTACCGCAGTTGTGACATGATTGGTCTCTTGTCTAGTCCCAACTCTGTCCCTGTCCACCTCTCCCTTGGCCTGGTCCTCCATTTTGATTTCTTCCGTCCTTCTGAAAACCACCAGTTCCTCCCCCCTTTCCGCTGAATTTCTGACCTTGTCCCTGATAATACATGAGCTGAGCAGCCTGGAGCTTGATGCTTTCCTTTTCTTGTTTGGATGTAGCCTTGTTATCAGTGGATTACTGCTTCTGATCCGCATGCTTATAATGTTCAATCACAGTCTGTAGAGGTACTGTCTCCCACCCAATGCAAGTGAGTTTCACCAAAGGAGCCAGAAGGAAAGCCTGGTCAGGGTTAACAGAGCATCTGGAACCGACAATCATGGGAGCTGGTTCAGGAGAAGGAATGAAGGCAGTGTGGGAAGAGGGAGTGGAGGCAGATGGAGGGTTAAACCCTGTAGGGGAGACTGTGAGGTTTTCCATCTTCGGGTAGAGGAGTGGCAGGGGCGGCGCCTGGGTTGGAGATAGAGAGGGGCCCGGGACCAGTGCTGGTACAGGAGCTGGTAGAGGAGTGACAGGGGAGGTGTGGGTACAGCAGCTGGTAGAGGAGTGACAGGGGAGGTGTGGGTACAGCAGCTGGTAGAGGAGTGACAGGGGAGGTGCCCGGGTTGGAGATAGAGAGGGGCCTGGGACCGGTGCTGGTACAGGATCTACAGGGATTGGAGTACAGTAAGGAGGTGGAATGTCACGCTCGTCATCCTCTCTATTCCTATTCCTTCTCTTCACTTTCTCATCACATTCTGCCACACTTTCCTTTAGCTTCTTACTCCGACTCTCAGTCCTTCTCTCGGCCCCTCTCTCCTACATACCACTTTATTTTATTTTTCTTTCCTTTCTTACTGTCACGTCCTGTCTGAGGAAGCAGGAGTCAAACGCAGCGAGTAGCTTGCGACGGTTTATTGAAAGGCTAAGCAAGCGTAGAAGGGTGCCTAATCAGGCAAGCACAATGAATGCTGGGCAAACAGTATTCCCAGGAAATAAGAAAACATACGACTAACAGAACGGTGCCAACGAACAATAACCCACAACTCCCTTCTAACCAACAGACATACATATACCTAATCACACACAACAATGAACAGGTGCGCCTGGTGATTGCAGAGGGGAAGGGGGGCGGTGGCTTCAGAAGGCCGGTGACGCCGACCGCCGGAGCCCAGGCGCACCAGCAGGGGGAGCCCCAGGGGAGGGAGTCGTAACACTCTTTTCAAACTCTTCTAACTTCCTTCTACATTCTTTTAACTTAGCCTCGCTAAATGTTCCTTTTAATGGAAAATCTGATACTTTGTGCCACAATACCACTTGTCCTGAGACATCCGTGCCCCACTTATCCACCATTATCTTTACCGGTCCAATCAGTGAATCTGACAGGCAGGCGTTGTTCTTACTGATGCCTGTCCCTATGGTGTATCCAATCCCCCGCCACTCAAAACAGATGATAACATACAGAAAAGGTTTTAGTTCATGAGGGAGACATATATTTGCACTTGTCACCAAACCATACAATTTTGTTACTCTACTCTCTGTTACTCTTCACTCTTTCTTTTTATCATTTTTTTTTATTTTAATGTATTTTTTATTAGGTTTTTTTAATTATCTTTCATGTATGCGATGTTGGGCCCACGGGCCCAAACAGGTTTTATTAAAAGGTCTGAAAACCTTTCCCCCAATGGAGTTATTTTAAGAAGAAAATCTGTTCTCACCCTTTAGTTTTTTATGTTGGGGATGGCGTGTCCATCCACTGACGCTCCCTGCCAGGTCCGAGGCGGGTCCCTTCTGTTCCGGCCTAGACAGAGTGTGAGCTCCCTGAACCACACTGTTGTGGCCCCTGTGCACAGTTAACATTGGAGTCACCGGGAACGATCAGTGAACAGAGTTTGCCATCCCATCCTCGTCCACAAATTGTCATGGAAATCACTAAATGGGAAAGGCACAGAGACTGTAGATTCTTTTCACAAGTAAACCTTTATTCAAGATTTATAAATCTGGAGCAGTTAACAACACTCTCAGCCGAGTCAGGTCAAGTGTTCTCCATTGAAGGTTGAGCTCAGGCTTATATACATTCAGCCCACTGTGTCCCCCTCCCATGCATGGTTAGAGGTCTATATACATTCAGTACAGCCCACTGTGTCCCCCTCCCATGTATGATTAGAGGTCTATATACATTCAGTACAGCCCACTGTGTCCCCCTCTCATGTATGATTAGAGGTCTATATACATTCAGTACAGCCCACTGTGTCCCCCTCCCATGCATGGTTAGAGGTCTATATACATTCTGTACAGCCCACTGTGTCCCCTCCCATGTATGGTGAGTCTACATGTCTCACCAGCTGCTCTGTGAACTGCGGCCTACCAAGATAACAAGATGTTTACAGCCCTTGAGAAGTTAGCCAAAGCTATAGCTATCTGTTGTAGGCACATCCTATACAAGTGAGCAGAGCCGAAACACACAATGGCCTTACTAAATTACTGGATTATACTTAGAATAAGCAATATGATTTCATTGTACGATGGAATAACAAAATTACTACCACAAGGAACATCGTTGTTTGGCAAGTTTTGATTAGGAACCCAGATTGTAAGGGGTGTGCCGATCACAGATGAGGATTTGTCGGATACGATTATGATGTGATGTTTCATTTGATCCGTGATTGGTTAATTTTGCACTCACTGAATGTTGAACGCTCAATTGGTTGATTCCACTGTCAATAAAGAAATGGGCAGCTACTGGGAAGTTGAAACTGCTGCTTATTTAGTAACTATTAATTAAAAGTACAACTAATACAACAACTGCCAGCACTACTACTTTACAAACGGTGTTAAATTTCAGCAAACACATTGGACTTAATCTAGATTAAATCAAAAGGATTATAATGGTTATGGAAATATTACATAACAAATAGAAAAAAGAGTTCAAGATATATGCAATGAATGTAAATTACCCAATTTTCTCCATTCAGTTATTTCAAATACACCACTGCTTTAACATCTGGCATTAGAAAGACCTGTTCATGCAAGCTCTTAATATTCTCTATTTGATTTTAAACTTACTTTGTAAAAACATGCATATTATAAAATATTGTTAAATCAGTTGTACCTCCTCATGCAGCAGTCAAAGTTTCACCTTAAATGCATCTCTCTCTTTTCTTTCTCTTCTCTCTATCTCCTTTCTCTTCTTTCTCATCTTTTCTTTATGGTTCACTCTCTTTCCTCTCTTCTCTCCTCAACTTCTTCTCCCTCCTCCTCCACTCTGTTGCTCCTCTGTCTCTATGTCTGGGCTGCAGGCCTCCTGGTCTTCAGGGAAGCCTGGTCTCTTCTCCTGGTCTTCAGGTTCACAGTGATCAGAACACAGACCATCCCCAGCAGAGCACAGCCCATCAGTGAAGAATAAACTCTGTAGAACATGGAGTTGATGCCAAAGGGGTCCCACACCACTAAGACAGTCTTAGTTACTGAAACACACACCCCTTTATAGAAGACAGCACACCAGTACTCCCCACTGTCAGCCAGTGAGAGGTTAGAGAGAACCAGAAAGGAAGGAGGGTTAGGTACATTAATTCGGTCATCCAGGTCTTTAGGGTAGTTTGCTAGTTTATGTTCTGTGTCCAGAATGACATTGTCCACCTGTACAGTCTGTCTGTACCACCCCACCCTGCCAGACTCAGTGAGATTAGAGTTACAGCTGAGAACAACCTCCTCTCCCTCTGAGAAGAACTCTGTGAACGGCTCAGACTTGGGACACACCAGAAGTTCATAACCTTTTATGAATATTTCCTGACCTTTTACCTCCCTAATACACTCCCAATTCCCAGAGTGGTTGAGCATCAGTGATGGGATGACCAGGGAGTAGTTTCCTGATGTTCTTCCGTCTGACACGTACATCTGATTCCCTCCACCAGTGAGATGATTCGAGTCCCATCTAATGTTTTTAAAACGTTTGGTGCTCCACCATGTCTCTGCTCCATTGGGGTCATTATGGTTAAAGCAGGTCAGTACAGCCTCATCTCCCACTGAGAGAGACAAAACCTTTGACCAATGTAAAGTAAAGACCTGTGTGTGAACACAAAGCTGTCCCTCCAGTACCACACACATGTAATCAAAATGCAGGATGTTGTTCAAAGAAATGTTGGTGATGAGAAGAGAGGAGCTGTTCTCAGACAACTTTACTATTTTTTTTGCACATTTCTGGAACCATCTGACCATCATGTTGTCACCATCCCAAGTACCCTCACACTGCAGCTTCACTGTCTCTCCTGTATTAACACGTAGTTGCTTCATTTTACCTAGACCACTGCAAATCAAGAGGTCAGTACTCTTCTGGTACATCACCCTGCCGTCTCTCCAACACTCCTTCCTGTACTGTCCAGAGTCTGGCTGAGTGAGTCTGTTGATCCTGAGATATGAACTATTCTGATCCGGTTTCAGTTCCAGTCGGTCCTTAATCTCTCCAGCCAGGGTGGGATTATCAAGTGGGTTAGAAGTGTTCCACAGCAGAAGGTTCCCTTCATCTGAGGATCTGGAGATCAAACAGTAGTCTACACTATTAGGAATGTAAAGGTTAAAGGACTCCTCTTCAGTCTTGATGTAGAGGTCTGTGTGGATGGTTCTGATCAGAATAGCCAGTAGAACACTGAGCTTTATGACCCAAGCCATCCTATTCAGAGATGTCAGTCATTTCGCACTGATCTTCCTGCTGGTATTTAAGTCCTGACACGTCCAACCCAGAGGATGTTATTCAAGTGATTTCTGTCTTCTTTGCACATTGAGGATACAGCTGAACATATCTACTCATCTGAGTGGCTAGAGGTCAGAATTGACAGAGCTAGCAGATGTGATAAAAAAACAAGTATTTACTCATGACACTTTAACTTCGTCATCAGAAGGTTTTGCATCCTCAAAATGTATGTTTACTTTAATAATATATATATATATATATATATATTCATAAAATAATGAGAAATTAGTTTTGCCTTCTCATACATACTAATGTTCCATCAGAAACAGCAAATCATTCAATTTTAACATGTAAGAACCAAAAACCTAATGAAGCATCTGACCAATTATGAAACACTTGTGTTCTGAAATAAATGTCAGTGTAGTAATATAAGAAGTAATATAGTACCTGCAATGGAGATTTTATTTTAGAGCAAATATATGTTGTTATCCATGCAGACGTTATAGTTCTCCTGTCGCCCTCTGTTGGTGGGTGTTGGTACTGAGTTGAGTAAAGTTCATTGTGATTGGCAACCTTACCTTGTTCCTTTTTTCCATGATTGTGACGATACTGGGCTGGCACTACACACTGTGACAATTCATGCCAAGTGTGTTTAGGATTTTCATTGACATTGACATAGAAATTAGCAAACTCTCCTAAAGAATTTGGATTGCCAAATGCATCAAACCCTCTCTCCTATCTGGTTCTCTCTAACCTCTCACAGGCTGACAGTGGGGAGTACTGGTGTGCTGTCTTCTATAACTCTGTTTCTGTCAAGAAAAGGTACATTATTGAGAGTACCAATGCTCAGTTTATGGAGGCCATAGCTATCTCTCAAACAGTCAGTTGATGTACTCATGGATAATTTTTACGCCAAAATATTGAATATCATGGATCGTGTTGCACCGGTAAAGGTAAAGAAAACTATGAGCAAACAGAAAGCACCATGGAGAACCACCATGATGGTAAGCGCCCTGAAAAGAGAATGTAGGAAAGCAGAACGTAAGTGGAGGAAAACTAAACTTCAAAACCCCTATGACATCTATAAATAAAGCCTTGGTAGCTTCAACTATGAGTTACACAGGGCTGGACAGCAACCTTTATCGGGAATGATCAATAAGAATATCAACAATACCCACACTCTATTTGCCCTGGTTAACAAGCTTACAAATCCCTTAAAGCAGATATCATCAACTCATACACTGTGAAATGTAATGCATTTGTGAGTTTGTTTCTTTAGCAAAAGAAAGAAAGAATGAAAAGAGAATGTGGCCCAGAGATAGCATATAGAGATTGAACAGAGGCGGTCTGAGAACTGATCCCTGGGGAACTTTTCATGTCATAGCCACCCTAAGGACTGTCCCAGAGAGTCCTACCCAATTTTCCAGCCTGTCCAGAAGTGTTCTATGATCTATAAATGTCAAATGCAGCACAGCGATCTAATAGAACCAGAACTGTTATTTTATCAGCCGTATATCGTTAAAAACTTTTATCAGAGCCGTTTCAGTACCGTGGTGAGGTCGGAAGCCTGACTGAAATTTATCTAAGAGAGTGTCGTGGAAACCACGAAATGGGAAAGGCACAAAGACTGTAAATTATTTTCACAAGTAAAGCTTTTTTCAAGATTTGCAAACCTGGTTAACAACACTCTCAGCAGAGTCAGGTCAAGAGCTCCCTGTTAAAGGTTGAGCTCAGGCCTATATACATTTCAGGTCAGTCGAAGTGGTTAGGTATTCTGTCTCTGACTGAAAATCAGCCGTTTCCAGCTACAATAGTCATTTACAACATAAACAATGTCTACACTGTATTTCTAAACAATTAGATGTTTTTGTAATGAACAGAAAATGTGTTTTTCTTTCAAAAACATGGATATTTCTAAATGACCCCAAACTTTTCAACGGCAGTAAATATACATAAATGTGGCAGTTGGATTTGAATAAATAAGTCAAATCTTGGGAGAACCACCGTTGACGCCAATCACAGCTGCACGTCCTTTGGTGGTAAGTGTCTACAAGCTCTTGTTTCCTGCTTTTTTAGTAAGGGATTTCTCTTTGCACATCTTCCATGTAGGCCAGCTTTTTGGAGCAGCCTCATAACAGACATATTCTACACTCTCCCTTCAGCAAGTCTACATGCATCTTACCTTCTGCCTTCCAAAATGTACACCTCATAGTGCTCTAAAGTTAGCAAGCAAGCAAGCAAGTTTATTTATATAGCACAATTCATACATCGAAGCAATTCAATGTGCTTTACAAAGAAAAATAAAATATATAAAAATACAATAACATAAAAACAAATACTCAAAGTGCACAACATAATGAATGCATGTACCTTTTTCTGACCATGGCTATGATAAGATCCAGATTCCTCTGTATACATGGTGGGCTGGAGTGTCAGTATATCTGATGTGATAAAATACCACAGTTGAAAGTATGATGCTGATAGTGGAAAAACCTCATCTGGAACATTCTGTAGCCACCATTTTGTAGCTTCCAGCATCATTTTAGACTGGGGACATTCTGGGGGGGGCTAGGCAGACAGAAAGGGACTGACCCACGCACACAGTACATCAGTCATCCCTACATCCACACTTCCACTCTCTTCATTCTGTCCCAAATGCCACCTTATCCCTCACAGAGCACCAAAGGTAGTACACAACACAGGGAACTGGGTTCCATTTGGGACACTAGCCATCAGCCAGCTGGGGGGGGCGGGCTGGCGATGATAAGATCTGATTTCCTTTGAGTAGCCGGAGGACAGAGGTGTCAACACAGCGATCAGAGGTGTGACTATACCGCATTAAAACATGGTGCTAACGATGGATAAACAGGTGTCTTTTTTATAGTTTGTGACCACAAATTGCCAGGCACATGTCGCTTAGAAGCAACATCCAGTGCTTATAAAATATTGCAATAGAGAAGAGCATTTTCTATGTTACTATCCAGAGAAACACAGTTTGTCCATCCCGAGACAGCCACAGTGGACTGCATAAGAATTCACCCCACAAGCAACTTAGCACATTTAGGAGTTAAAATGGATTTACTTGTGAACTTACGCATTAAATTGTACCCGCTGTGAACATCCCCGGAAATTAACTCACTAGCAAATAATGTCTACGAACGTGCTCCACTCTGCGCTCTGTGCTCGGATATGAGCACTGAGAAGTGCTTCTACTCCAGGGAGAAACAGTCTATCATGATTTGGAACCATCCATGATTCTTATCCCCTGTAGAAATGCATTCAGGTAAGTCCAAATATAACCCTTTTGGATTGATTCCCAAAAGAATGGTACAGTATACACACCCCTTTATAGAAGACAGCACACCAGTACTCCCCACTGTCAGCCAGTGAGAGGTTAGGTAGGACCAGAAAGGAATAAGGGTCAGATGTATTCATTCGTCCATCCAGGTCTTCAGGGAAATTTGTTATTTCGTTTTGTGTGTCCAGAATGGCATCGTCCACCTGAGCAGTCTGTCTGTACCACACCACCCTGTCAGACTTAGTGAGATCAGAGTTACAGCTGAGAACAACCTCCTCTCCCTCTGAGAAGAACTCTGTGAGTGGATCAGACCTGGGACACACCAGGAGTTCATAGCCTTTAATGTCATGATACCCTTTTGGTGTCACGTAATAGCAGACATAAACAGCCGAGTGGTTGAGCACACTAGGAGTTGAAAGCCTTTCGCGTATGTTTTTCCATTGCACACGTAATAACTTGAGTGGTTGAGCATCAGTGATGGGATGATCAGGGAGACGTTTCCTGATGTTCTTCCATCTGACACGTACATCTGATTTTCTCTGCCAGCTGTACTAATTTCCAAATGCATGATGTCGGAATCGACAGAGCTAGCAGTTAAAACCACACGATGCTGAACAAGATATTCTGTGTTGTTGTCACCATCCTCAGGGACCGTAGCAACTGATTCTCTCTGATCTAAAAAAAATCATATATATATACTACCGTTCAATAGTTTGGGGCCACTTTCCTTGTTGACTCCAGCATCCCGGAGTCACCTCTTCACTGACATTGAGACTGGTGTTTTGTGGGTAATACGTAATGAAGCTGCCAATTGAGGACCTGTGAGGCGTCTGTTTCTCAAACTAGACACTCTAATGTATTTGTCCTCTTGCTCTATTGTGCACCAGGGCCTCACTCTCCTCTTTCTATTTGGGTTAGAGACAGTTTGCACTGTTCTGTAAAGGGAGTAGTACGCATTGTTGTACGAGATCTTCAGTTTCTTGGCAATTTCTCACATAGAATAGCCTTAATTTCTCAGAAAAATAATTGACTGACGAGTTTCAGAAGAAAGTGCTTTGTTTCTGGCCATTTTGAGCCTGTAATCAAACACACAAACGCTGATGCTGAAAATACGGAACTCGTCTAAAGAACAGTTTCATTGCTTCTTAAATCAGCACAACAGTTTTGGAAAAGGGTTTTCCAAAATAATTGCAAAAGGGTTTTCTAATGATCAATTAGCCTTTTAAAATGATAAAGTTGGATTAGCCAACACAATGTGCCATTGGAACACAGGACTGATAATGTTGCTGATAACACAGGATTGATAAGGTTGCTGATAATGGACCTCTGGACGCCTATGTAGATATTCCACTGAAAATCAGCACAGAAATAGTGAAAATAAGGCCAAATGTAAAAATGTGGCATTAAAATAGCTAATTTTAAAAGTCCGTAAAATGTGTCTATAAGCCGTCTCCTGTCCAGACATTGGTAAACCCAGAAAACACCAGACACAGGGATGACAATCTCAATTTACTGTTTTCTTCAAACAGTTGAAGCTATTGCTTACAAAGGTGTTTATCGTTGAGTGACTAAAAGCAGCAGCTGTTCACAGATTCAGGATAGATGTTTAGCGACAGAGCCTGTTCACAGATTCAGGATAGACGTCTAATGACAGAGCCTGTTGACAGATTCAGGATAGATGTCTAATGAGAGAGCCTGTTCACAGATTCAGGATAGTTGTCTAATGACAGAGCCTGTTCACAGATTCAGGATAGATGTCTAGCAACAGAGCCTGTTCACAGATTCAGGATAGCTGTCTAATGACAGAGCCTGTTGACAGATTCAGGATAGATGTCTAATGAGAGAGCCTGTTCACAGATTCAGGATAGTTGTCTAATGACAGAGCCTGTTCACAGATTCAGGATAGATGTCTAGCAACAGAGCCTGTTGACAGATTCAGGATAGATGTCTAATGACAGAGCCTGTTTACATAATGACGGCAGTGGAAAAATCTGTAGTACAAGAGCTCTTGAGCGCAAAGGATGAGAACGAATGTCAAAGGAGGTTTGTTCTTATGGAAGACCAGAGCTGCCAAAATCAAAAATAAATAAACAAATGTCTCAATAAATACACTGATTCATAAACATATAATGATAAATATGCAAATAAATGTAAATGTACCCATAAATAAATATTAGAGACACATATTAAAAACATGATATTAATTTGTACTTAAATATTTATTTTCCTAATTATTATTTTCAGTATTTATTTCCTAACTAATCACTATTCACGAGAGGTCTCAATAGCGGACTAGTTCTGTTTTGATCAAGTTAAGCAAACCTGATAAAACAAATCCTGACAGAAAATGTAACAAAGCTTTAGATATTATCGTTTTAATTTTAGAGGTTAATAATAATTTTAAGGAATCTGAAGACCCCAAAATTAACCACATTACATACAAGCAGGGTTGTAGCGGAGGGTAAACGCACATAAACACTGTTTATGGACCGTTTTATTTGTGAAATAGCATTTACTCACATTTTCATTTAATTAATTATTGTTGATGTTTACCTACTTATTACCGCGTTCATAACATTACTCAGGAACGCGAAGTATGCTCATTATGTTCGCCTGCGCATTCTCGATTTGCCTTGCAAGCGTGCACTGATTCATCTATCTATCAGAATACTCTGCTCATCCGTGTGCACGCTATACACTAATGATGAAGAACTACCCAACCTCGAACCAACGAGTGCTGGTGGCAACAATCGGTCTCACTCAGATAGAGATGACAGACATACAAAACGTTTTAACTCGTGCAACTTCCTTGTCTTCTCCCCTGAAAAACCCAGGCTCTTGATTAAAGAGGTATCAAATGGTAAATAAAATACTGTAGTTTGTGATTTTAGTTAGTTGGCTAACCACCGACACTAGTTAGCTAAATGCAGTAGCTCTGCTTAAGTAGCTACAGTACTAGCTGGCGTCCCCCTATTATCGGCCACCCCATATTATCGGCCGTTTCTAGCGGTTGGAGAACTAA
>JACXGI010019671.1:0-11879 GCA_016801175.1 Esox masquinongy
AGCCTGGGTCCTCTCTAGGTTTCTTCCTAAATTTCGGCCTTCTTAGGGAGTTTTTCCTAGCCACTGAAATTCAACACTACTGTTGTTTGCTCCTTGGGGTTTTAAGGCCGGGTGTTTTGTAAAAGCACTTTGTGACAACTGCTGATGTAAAAAGGGCTTTATAAATAAATTTGATTGATTGATTGATTGATTGATTTTACTGCTTGGACATTTTGGGTCCTACATTCATTCTGTAACAGGTATCATGAAGTAGCATATATCAATGTAATCATTACACTCTCAGCTACAATAAACCACATAAAAAACGACTTCTGGGACACTACATAGAAAATGAATGTGTTGGAAAGGCAAAAACAATGTTCTACGGAGAAAATTTCTGTGACATGGTATGATACATTTTTTATTAAGTTTAGTTTCAATGGCATTTCCTGATACCACCATGCCTTTATTGTTATATTACATTGTTTTAGGCTGTAACTAATGAATAAAAATATGGGTTCCCCAAAAACATTTGGATTTTCCACCTTTGATATCAATCCATATTTCTTTATTTTGACAGAGGCACACTTCATTCTGTTTTGATGTAATGACACCAAACGACCACCTGATGGCAGCATAGGACCGGTAGCGCAGTTTGTATTTACTTCTCGTTTTAAAATCAGTAAGATACCCACATTTTTTCCAAAACCAAAGAACATCCCCATAGTATGTTGACAGAAGGACATTTTATATCATATTTATAATACAAACGACGTAATGTGGTGCTATATATCATAAATAGCTATGTACCCACTTGTAATCCGGATGGGTCTTGACACAGTCACCTGTCTGAGCTGAATAGTCATTGTCGTTGCCTGGTAAAAACCTTTCCTGGACAAAATCCCCTACCTCAGCTCCTTGGTAACGGTCAAATATATGTTCTAAAATATTTGGGGTTGAAAACAAAGCGCTATCTTGCATAAACAGAACAAAAACTATGTTGATAATCGCCATTATTGACCAGTGACATTCGCGTGCATCACCAATGTTTACATCTCCAAGATGACCCCTAAGCATTCCCATCATTCCTACATCATAGATGTCATGTTTCCAGGCATTATGACATACTAGAAGCTCAGTTTCTGATTGGACAACAAGGACTTTAGACCTACAAACAAAGGAAGAGTTGGATTCTCCATTTCAAGACGCATAAAAAATGCCTAGTTATTAGCTAAAGTCAGCCGTATGATTCTAGTAATTACTTTTCTGGATATTTATGGAAATGTACACTATGCACTCAGTCAGTGGTGGCCACTTGGTGCCACTCCACTATTTCCTCATGCAGGCTGTGATCACCATAGCAACACAAACTATGAACGGATCGCTTCGTTTGAATGCCTAGATATAAGCTAAAGAAAAGAATACGATTCTAACGATTACCGATCTGGATATTTATAGAACTGTACACTATTCGCTGCTTCCGCAGATCCGCAGAATGAGACCCAGGAGGGTTTTACTATTCAAAACAATATTTATCTCACATGAGTCCATAACACAGCATACAAAAATCTGAATTCATGACATACTTCACTACCCAGAAGTCCCGCACGCACACACACACACACACACAGACACACTGTGACGGGTTCTTCATACTGGGGCGGTACGTCTGGGTGAACTGGATGCGCTCGAAGAATAGAGTCCAGTTGGCCTGGTGGGGTTGAGGCACCGTGCTGCCCTGATGTACTCAAGGTTCCTGTGTTCTGTTAGGACAGTGGAGAGGAAATACAACATCTCCCGGGCCCCTCTAGCCAGTCTCCACTCCTCCAGTGATAACTTCACCACCAGTAGCTCTCGGTCACCCACGTCGTAGTTCCTCTTCACAGCCGACAGTTTCTTGGAATAGGAGGTACAGGGGTGTAGCCGAGGGGGGTTTCCGTGCTGCTGGGAGAGGAACGCCTCCACCCCGACCTCAGACACATCCACCTCCACAGTGAAGGGCTTAAGGGGGTCTGGATGTTTCAGGAGGGGTGCCGTTGTGACCCAGTCCTTAAGATGGAGGAACACCCTCTCCACGTCTGGGGTCCAGTGGAGGTGTTGAGGTTGGTCTTTTAACACTAGAACCAACAAATGCCAATTGGTGTATGAGTTTTTAATTAAAATAAAACTGCCATTTTGAAAGCTACACCCTCCTCCTTCCATGACTTTTCCTAAACAGGCTGTTTTTTTACCCTGTTTTCCTACTTAATCCGTCAACAGCCCACTTCGCGTTGGTACCCAAATGGTACCCAGGCACTAATCACCCCTCACTGAATGCCAGACGTCAATGGATGAATGCACTATACTCCCAGAAGGATGATCAGACCTTGGTTGAATTTGAATAACTTACAAATGGCTTAATTAGGCTATTATTGAAACATAATACAAACGATATAGCCTACTTATCACACTTTACCGTTTTTCAATAGGAGATTCAGCTTATTGTGTAGGCTAATTAATCAAATGTAAATCTAGAGATCTATTATCCTAAAAAAGTATTCACTAAACAAAATACCAAGGATATTGTTTAGCAGTCACAATTCACTAATTCAAGAAAGATATTACAATTTACTGTTTTTATTTTAGGAGAAAAAGAGAAACTAAATCGCACTGTAATGAACACCCGGACCAGGGGGTAGAGGTTCCAACTGCGGAACGCAACTGTCTGTTTATTGACCAAGGCACAAAAGGGCAGAGGCAGGATTCAAAACGACAGAGGCAAGCAGGCGGGTTTGGTAACCGTTGGACAGTATGAGAAAGGCGACGGTACAGGTAAGGGCAGGCTGGCAGGATAATCCACAGGGCAGGCAGGCAGGTCAAGAGGCAGGCCACTAAACACGGAAACAGACGGGAACACGGCAAGGGGAGAAAACCGGCAGGGAAACCATAGGAAACCAGGGAAACAGGCAGGGAAACCATAGGTTAGCTCAATCACTATTCAATGGCTTGGCAAGTTCACTACAAACAATACCCCACAACCAAGTGGTGGGGGCGGTCTGTCTGTCTGGCCGATGGAACGAGGGGCATGGGATAGCGGTACTTCACAGTAATGGAGTTCAGTCCTCTCTAGTCTATACAAGGCCTCAGCCCCCCGTCCTCCTTCTTCACAAAAGAAGCTGGCTGAAGCAGGGGGAAGAGGAGTGACAAATGTAACCCTGCTTCAGCGTCTCGTTTACGTAGGTCTCCATGGCTTCGTTCTCGGCCATGGAGTGTATAGATCCTGTTCATGGGCTGCGCGGTCGCTGGGAGGAGGTCAATAGCACAGTCCCAGGAGAGATGGGGAGGGAGACACCTGGCCTTTTCGCTGGAGAACACCCTGCTCAGGTCTGCCTAATCAGGTGGGATGTTCGCTGGGAGGGCACCCCCGGGGCTCTCCACCGATGTAGCTCCACACTTGACGCCCAGGCAGGCTTTCCGGCACCTCGTCGACCATCCCAGAACCTTCACCTTACTCCAGGTGATGGAATGTTTGTGCTTTTGAAGCCACGGAAGGCCCAGGATGACAGGATGTATGGAGGACAACAGCACCAGTAGTTCCAGTCTCTCGATGGCAGCCGTTGATGGTAAGAGTGACAGGGTGGGTCACGCGGGTTATGGAGCCGGTCCCCACAGGACGACCATCCAGTGCTTGTATGGGAATCGAGGACCTCAAACGGCGCAGCGACAACGGTAGAGCAGTAACCAGAGACTGGTCTATGAAGCTCCCTGCAGCTCCGGAGTCAATCAAGGCTGTTGTGGGGTGAGAGAAAGAACCATCGGACAGAACAATTGGGTAACAGAACGGGCTGGCTATGTCGCTTAAACGCAATGCACCTACAGTGCCCAGTTGTTCAGTCTAGGTACTCACCCCTTTCCTGCTCCGCGTCTGGGTCAAGGAGCACCCCTTCTCCATGCCATTTCTCCCTGCAGAACAGGCACAGCCCCAGTCTACTCCGGTGTTCTCTCTCCTCTGCCGGGAGTCTGGTGATTCTGGTGTGTATGGAAACACACCAGGAGGTCCGAAGAGCCAGCTTGTTCCATTCCCTGGACGCCGCCACCGTCTGAAACGCGAGGGCATATTCCGAGGCCATGCTGTTACCACGGAGATTAAGACGGTCACCTTCTCATAGTCGGAGATCAGCTGGTCCCCGAAATACAACTCACATTGGAGAAGGAAACCACAGATTGCCGTTGTACTTCTCTGGCAAAGCTCTCCGGAGTTCCCTCTCCTGAGCACAACTAGACTCCACACGAGCGACCAGAGGAGGCGTCACCGCATTGATGCATCATCCGTTTAAAAGGAGCCCCGACCAAGTATTGAGTGCCTAAATTAACATACTTAGGAAACCTTTGCAGGTGTTTTGAGTTAATTAGCTGATTAGAGCTCTTCTCAGGTTGGCATTTTTGTATTGTCAATTTTTTATTCTAATATTTTGAGATACTGGATTTTTGATTTCCATGATTTCCTTGAAATTACAGAAAACAATGAACATTTCCACAATATTCTAATTTTTTGATATGCGCTTGTATATGTCATCCAAGGCCCAGAATTCTGGCTCTGTGTCTGCAGGAGTCTGAATATACTAGCATTTAGATTCTGAAAATAGAATTAACACAGTCACATGAAAAATATTAAAAATCAGGTGTTTAGTAGTTCTGAATAAAAACAATAATGGTACTATTTAAATTATTTTGTGTAGAAGTAACTACTTTTAAAACTTGAAGGCAGAAAGCAAGTGTCTAGATGAAGTTGGCCATTAAGTTCATGGTTGTTGTGGGATCAGTTGTCATGGGGGGTTATAAACACTATAAGAGCCTCTAGGTAGATCCGTTATGCAAATGGTTGTCTAATTAATTTCAGTGTGAGTAGTATTCCATTATTAGAATTTCTTTGACATTTTATAACTTCAAACAGGACATATTCTATTAAGGTCAGTAATATATTTTAAATTGTATGACTCACAATTAGATGTTTATTCTGATGATCAAATATAATTGGTCACCCAAGACTGGCCCCAGTTCCTCAAATGATTGCTAGTTCTCTAAATGTAAGCTGGTATGATTCTTCTAGTAGTGTTGTCAGTCATCTGTGACTTTACCTCCACTGTTAAATCAGAGATCAACATCTTTAATAAAGGAATATACAACATGAATCACAATTATCATGGCTGTTCTCTTTATGGACCATATGGAGGAATACAAACACTGGATGTAATGATGGACTGTACCTACAGGATAGGGAAATACCAGATAAACAATAGAAGGAACACATAAATATCTGGATTTAAAAAAATAAATTTCCTTATATAAAAACAGTCCATATGAAGTGTCCTTTCTGTCTGGGAAGGTATTAAAATGTATTTGTATTAAATGTGATTGTACATGAGTGATCTTCACTGTTACAGCTGTATGATCACAGAGAGGTTTTTGTATGAGCAGTAATAGGGATTGTATCACTGTGGTGGACTTTTGGTAGCGGCACCAGACTTGATGTTGGAAGTAAGTAAACAAGACAATTAACTTCTTTATTCACCTTTTGATGTTTGTTGCATGTTTTGGTCTTGTTTTGTTAATTTGGTCTTAATATTAAGGATTTATAAATGTTTCATTGATCTAGAATATTTACAATCGCTTGTTATAATGTGGCACATTTAAATATTAATGTTATTCAGTCTACTTAATTTGTTCAAAATGTGCCTGCATTATTTTAAAGATAATAGGGGATCAGCTTACGTTTCATTAGTTGTATGAATAAACATACTGTACAGATATGGTTATGTTTTAAAAGATTGTTTTTGGTCAGTGTTAGGGAAGGCAAAATATAAAGAATTAATTGCAAACGTAGAAGATGATGATTTTTTTGACAAGTGTTAATAATATAGTCGATTTCATTATTTGAACCTCAGTCTAAAGACATTCAGCTTGTCTAATGAGCAGGAGGTTTTTGTATGAGCAGTAATAGGGATTGTATCACTGTGGGCCACTTTTGGTAGCGGCACCAGACTTGGTGTTGGAAGTAAGTAACAAGGTTTTCTTTATATTTGTTTATGATTGAAAGGTTTTAGGTTTCTCACTTTGTGTGAAAAAATATGTTCACATTTTAGAAGTAGAGGTCTTTTTTTCTATTTTGCTTCGGCTTGAGCATTTCTATCAAATAATAATAAATAAATTGTTTGAAAACGATAAATTGTTAGTTTATTAGTGTCTGATTTGTATAATTGAAGCCTTAAAAATATAATGTGTCGGTAATTGAAGTTATAGTTGTTTTGTGAAAGGGACTCAATAGTTAGGGAGTAAAATAAATAATTGTATACTTGCATGTTTCATAAATCTGCTTCGTATAGTAATCATTTTATGACATATGCTCTTACCTTTCACCAATTATAATCTTGAATTAATGTGTATTGCTTTAATAAATATTTTAGCCTTTAGTTGATTTAGTTGCTGTGTTCTATGTTCCAGGTAACACTGCTCCCACCCTGACCATCCTGCCCCCCTCTAGTGAGGAACTGTCCAGTACAACAACAGCCACACTGATGTGTCTGGCCAACAAGGGCTTCCCCTCAGACTGGACCTTAAGTTGGAAAGTGGATGGGAACAACAAGAATCAGAAGTCCAGTTCTGGGGTCCTGGAGAAGGATGGTCTGTACAGCTGGAGCAGCACACTGACTCTCACTGCCCAGGAGTGGACCAAGGTGGGAGAGGTGACCTGTGAAGCCCAGAAGAGCTCCCAGACCCCAGTCACCAAGACCCTGAGGAGGGATGACTGTTCTGGTTAGGACCTGTCTGTCACATACCCCTGTGAAGAGAGGCTGCTTGTTCTTTTGCTTTTACTCTGTTTTGACATCAGATGTTTTGTCTTATTGATTACTTTCATGTAGACTAACAGTGAGCTTTGCGTGTGTTCATGTGTCCATCCTCTCTGTAGATGGACATTTGATAGATATGATATGGTCTGCTCATACTATTATAACACACATTTGCTTTTATGCGTTGATGAAAATAAAGATTTCCCTTTGCAGGAAATATAAGTTGTTGTCTTTCATTGAATTCAAGTATATTTTATTTGCAAATATTGAATGACAATTAAATAATAATAAAGTCAGAAGTAATTTATTTGAAAAGTTAAATGTCTTAATTAATATTCATGTTCTTATTTGGAACCTCATTGTCATCGATAAACAGTTCATACAAACACAAGATACTAAAATGTTCACAATTTATGCATTTATGAATGGATGAAAATAAAGATTTCCCTTGGTAGAAAATATGTTGTTGTGTCTTTCATTGAATTCAAATTTACTTTATCTGCAAATATTGAATGACAAATAAAGAATAATAAAGCCAGATTCATGTGGTTTATTTGAAAACTTCTGTCTTAGCTTATTACGTCCTTACCTGGAAGATACTAAAATGTTCACAGATTAACAGCAGACATCTGGCCACATGTTGAAATCTACTCTTTGCATTCATCTATTTCTGAATGTTTTTGATATTCTTGACTAAAAGACATGACTGAATAGATGTACAGTAGAACAATAAGAACAATTAGTCAATATCTTCGACTCTCAAAAGTGTGATAATCAACCCTGCGTTTAGCTAATTGTTTTTTATTACTCGTATCACAGCTTGAAGTTAGTCACAGTTTTCTCTAACCCAAACCTCTTGGGAACAGGGTGAACATCTGGTGACAGTGCTGCTCTATTCTGGGACATGTAGAACCACCCAACCCTGTCAATGCAAATCTCAGTTTCACTCCCACAGCCACCAGTCCAACAGTTGAGAATGATCAGCTTCTGAAATCCCCTCAACTGGTCCAGATGTGAGGGACTGGTTTTAAACTCTGTGGTGGATATAGGGATGGAGACATACCAGATACGCCATTAAGTAATTAATTTCCTGCCTCATCAACCGTGACAAGTAACCTGTTCATTATGACAGTTCATTAAATGCTAGATGATCACCTTCACTCATATAGACTGATAACGTGTGTTTCAGTACTTTCAGTAACTTTGTAGATTCACTTTCAGAGCATGAAAAATGTAACAAGTCACAACCATGATGATGATGACAACAACATATGACCCTGCATCCCACTGCTGGTTTGTATATGAAGCTAAACAGAGTTGGTCCTGGTTGGTCCCTGGATGGAAGATGAGATGCTGCTGAAAAGAGAGTTGGAGGGCCAGTAAGGGGTACTCTTCTATCTGGTCTGTAGATCAAATCCAAATACACAAAAGCGCTGAAGAAAACATTGGCCTGCTTGGGCACTCACTTTGTCATGAGTAAAATGGTGTCTTGACTGTGGTCACTAAAGATCTTGCAGCATTTATCCTAAGAGTAGGGGTGTTAACCCTGGGGTCATGACTATATGTCTGATCTGGCTCTCATATGACCACATCATCTCCAGCTAGTTTGAGGTCCGGGATGTGCCCTGTTTCCCTTCGTTGACTTGAATGTAGCCTACCTGTGAAATCCGGGAAGTTACCTGTTTCCCTTTGTTGCCTTGAATGTTGCCTACCCAATCCCCATTATTGTTTGCACCTGTGTCTCGTTCAACCCCTATATAAGTGCTGTGTTTGCTGCCAGTCTTTGTGAGGTATTGTTTGTGTATGCAACTCTACTGAGCCGTCTTCTCCCGAGTGTTCCATTGTCCTTGCCTACTTCTAATATCAGCCCGTCTCTGTATCCTGACCATTGCCTGCCTGTTGACCGCCTCTTTTGGATTACCCTTTGTACCTCTGCCTCCTGCCTACTTGCTTTGACTGTTACCGACCAATCGCCTGCCCATTGACTACGCTACTGCCTGTTCCTTCGGCACTCCTGTGTTTTCTCCCTAATAAAGGAGTCCCTGCGCTCTGCGCTTGGATCCATCCCTCCATCCCTCTGTTTCGTGTGAGTTCATTACAGCTAGCAACATACTGTTGTTAGAAAAATATATTTAATTGATTAAAATAACTAACAAATTGTTAAAAACTGAATAAAAGCTTCAGCAAAATTACAAGGTTTATATATAATAATGACTGCAATGATGAGAATGATGATGGAGAAAATATAATCTGAATAATGTTTTTGAATCTTAAAGTTCACCTCTACTGACCAGTGTTCCATTTCACTGTCTCTTGCCCCTCAACACCTGCAGTAGGTCCCAGCTGTAACAGTTCAGTCACTGTGCAGTCTGACTGAGGGAGGTTTTTGTACGGCTCTGTATCACTGTGTGGGCACCCAGACACTGTTAGGATAGTGTCCACTCTGACAGTAGATATCTCCTGTATCTTCAGTCTGGACTCCACTGATGGTCAGAGTGAAGTCACTATAGTCTCCACTGCCACTAAATCTAGATAGAATCCCAGACTCACATCTGTTAGCAGTGTAAATTAGGAGTTTAGCAGCTCCTCCAGGTTTCTGCTGGTACCAGGCAAGAACAGGGATAAGAGGTCCCTGCTGGTTCTGCATTTCAGAGAGACATTATTGCTGGTTCTGCATTTCAGAGAGACTGTTTTTCCTAGGATAAACCAGGCCTAGAATGTCGCTAGGCCTGGGGACTACCTATAGGATTTTTGTTGCAAATGGGTAGGGAAAACACCTCAAAACACATTAACCCAGTCAAATTCACTGCTTGGGAAGTGAAAATGGCAGCAAACTTGTTAAATAAAACCCCATCAAAATCTGTGGATTTATGTCACGTTTGTGGTGAACCATATCAGTCTTTGAGAAACAAACATAACCTTTTCCTAGGTAAATCCTTGTTATTGTGACTAGACTACACTCTCGCGTTAGAAGATATAATAGGACCGGTAATGCTGAATGATGGGTTTTCTAAAGTGATATGTGGCTCCTGTCACAATCTTCTGTTATAATATTAAAGAAGTGTGGATGAGGTAGAAAGAATTAGTTCTTTTGTAAGGGGAAAAGGCTAATTCTATACTGAATGAAAAGAGGTGGAGCAGCAGTCTCAACCCCCAGATGTACCAAAAGATTTTCGCCAAACAAATGTTCTTGTCCTCCGTCTCATTTTGACCTGCGTATGCTGCTGTGATTCCTTTTGCGTTCAGAACACAAACCTGATCCTTGATTATTGAAATCAGAGGAGTAACCACTAGTCCCATTGACCTGTTTGTTTTCAATTTTAATAAATCGTAGACTGTTGGCCAAATTTGATAAATTAAACTGTTACCATAGCCTGTAGGAAGGCACACCAAAACATCTATTTTTTTCAGAACAGCATTTAAGCAGAGAAGTTGTAAAGGCCTAATTGACTCAGTGTTATGAATAGAGCACAGTTCTTCCAAAACAGAATTAATCTTTCCTTCTTTTCTGAAATGTTGCAACCTAGGTAGGAACTAAAAACTTTCAGGAAATGTGTTCTATCCAGTTCGAAGAAATAGTGAAACCACGCTAATCAGCCTTCAACAAGCCTGTGAGTTGAGGTTTATTTGAAAAATAACACCGATAGAAATCTTTTCAGCTGCAACTTTTTTTAATAAACAAGTTTCCAAACCTCCAAGGAGGCCAGATGAGATTGGAGGTGTGGCCTCGCGAGATTAGTCCTTGGAGAACAGCTTCAACTGCAGGAGTCTGAGTCACAGTGTACTGACATCTGGATCCTGAAACATTAGTAAATACACACAAATGAAGGAAATAAAACACAGAAACCACTTGTCCTGAACATTTTTCCTTTGTGTAGATTGAAGTATTTTTCAATATTACATTTAATAAATCTAACCCACCATATAAGACATCATTTGATGCACTGGTGGACTCAGGCGATCACCCCCCTGGTGTCCCATGTCAGAAAACAACGCTGAAAAAGTGCCCTCTTGGATTCCCCTGTGGTAGATACAACATGATAAGGTGCCCTACAGTGGCCCAGTGTGCAAGAAAACCTGATAAAGTGCCCTCTAGGGTGCCCCAACATGCAAGCAAATGTGATGCAGTGCCCTAATGGGTGCCCCTCCAGTGGAGAACATATGATGCAGTGCACTAATGGGTGCCCATTCAGTGGAGAAAACTTGATGAATTGCTCTCTGGGTGCCCTTCCAGTGGAGAAAATGTGATGAAGTGCATTAATGGGTGCCCTTCCAGTGGAAAAAATATGATGCCCTGTACTCATGGGCGCCCCTATGTGTGATGAAATGTGATTAAGTGTCCTAGTGGGTGCCCTTCCAATGGAGATCATGTGATGCAGTGCCATGTAGGCTGCTCTATATGCTAGAAAATGTGTTGGCCTCTACGTGCTCCTACATGCAAGACAATATGCCCTCATGGGATGCCTCTATGGTGGAAAATGCCCTCCTGGTGCCCCCTGTTTTTACATATCCTTTTAAAAATCTATTTAGTGGCAGCATGATTCTACCTAAATTTCATTTCTGTTTGGAGCCAATAAACTCATCCAGACAGTTTTTAGTATTGTTAGCATGTAGAAGTTAAAAAGTTAGCATGGAGAAGTTAAACATATTTAGAAAGAAGAAAACATGTAAAAACTGTCTGGATGAGTTTATTGGTTCCAAAAGAAGTGGAAATGAGGTAGAATCATCTCTTCGGTGGAGTACCCCTTTATTCTTTATTCTATGAGAGTGGACCTTGACCGCCAGTTGAAGTTCCCTCAAGAGATCGGCACAACCTCCCTACGGCCAGATATCGTGCTCTGGTCCTCACTTACCAGGACAGTGACAATGGCCGTATTGACTGTCCCATGGGAAGAAGGAATGGAGGCAGCCTGTGAGAGGAAGAAGGAGAAGAACGCAGAGCTGACAGCAGAGTGCTCACAAGCAGGGTGGAGGGCTTCCATATATCCAGTGGAAGTTGGGTGCAGAGGCTACACTGGAACATCCACCCAGCAGTTCCTGAAGTCCCTTAGGATTACCGGCTCCAAATTAAAG
>JACXGI010019672.1:0-11878 GCA_016801175.1 Esox masquinongy
TTTGAAGAATATAAACCGAGCAGGGCTCTTAGATCCATGAACACAGGTCAGCTAGTAGAGCCCAGAGCCCAAACTAAACATGGAGAAGCTGCGTTTAGCACATATGCTGTACACAACTGGAATAAACTACCAGAAGATCTTAGACGTGCCCCAAACGTATCCATTTTTAAATCCAGGTTAAAAACACTACTCTTTTCACATGCCTACGACTGAGGACTTAAACTTAACCACACTGTTTAGCCTCATTGCTTCCTATGTTTTTATCCCATTTTAAATCTTTTTTTTAATCTTTATGTTTTCTTATTGTATTTTTATTATTATGCTGTTTTCATTTGTTTTGATGTTTTAATTTGAGTATTTGTTTTTATGTTATTGTATTTTTATATATTTTTTATTTTATTTTTCTTTGTAAAGCACATTGAATTGCTTCGATGTATGAATTGTACTATATAAATAAACTTGCTTGCTTGCTTGCTCCTAGCAGTCTTCCTCCACTTCAACCAGCAGGGTCCTCAGTGGCAGATTGGGCTGGAACCATTTGCCAAAGAGGATCTGATACATCCACAGTAAGCATCTGCTTTGTCTGTTGGTCTCTTTTTTGGCCTGCATTCAATACGTTGATGTCATTGTGACTTGCTTGGTTACAACTACTGCAGAGGTTCCCAAGAACGGCAACTGAGTGGGCGTGACTGAAAGCACCAGGAAGTCAGAATACACATCCCATGGAGTAGATTACACAACTCCATTGTACACCGGCATCTGTGCTCTTGCCTTCTGTAGGGCACAACCTCATAGAGACACAATGGAACATGGACCTAACAAGAAACCAGGCAAGCCTAGTTCAGCCGGCCCGCAATAGAAAGTGTTGCCATTGTGAAATTTGAATCCGGGCCACCCACGTGAAAGGCTGTGTCATTAACCACTACACAACAGAGCTGTACATTTGCCAGCTGTCAGTATAGCCTCTTGTGTCTATCCTGAACAAATCCTCTTTTGCCACTGGCCGTTTTAATAGTAAATTGGCCATTTGTGAATTACATTGTTACAGTTAAACTGACTAACGTCTTACTAAGTTTACCTCCTCCACAAATAGCGTCTATGTATTGCGTTTGCCACTGGCCGTTTTAACAGCGTATTAGCCAGTAATAAGCTTTACCGGTATCTACTAACTTACTGGAATAATCATAAGAATTGAGCAATTGCTAGCGAGTCTGCCAAAGCTATTTCATTTCATGGCATAATAACATATTTTTTTCTTTCATGGCAAAACAACATACTCTTTTCTTTCATTCGTGAATGGCATTTATACAGTAACTATCAATAAAGGCGACGATAACTAAATTTTTCATCAAGTGAAAAGACGAGAGAATCGTGGAATCTACCAGAAATAATTAATAAATGTCGTTGCTCTCAATAGATTTGAACTTAGATTTTCCACATGAGAAGCACTGTCTTTAACCACTACGCCACAGCATTACACGTTTCAGCAGTCGCTAGACTCCATTGAGGGTTGTGTTAAACTGACTAACGTTTCTTACTAAGTGTACCTCCACCATAGCGTCTATGAACTGTATTGCTTTTGCCACTGGCCGTTTTAACAGCTTATTAGCCAGTAATAGGCTTACTAGTATCAACTAACTTCCTAGGAATTATCATAAGAATTGAACAATTGCTAGCGAGACTGAAGATGAACTTTTCCATGCCAGAAACAGTCGCAATATAACCGTATACAGTTTCAGTTAAGGCATACTATAACGTAACTACTGTATGTTAAGCCAGCAAATGTGTTTGTCTATCCTGACCCAAAACGCATGCACGTATGCGTACGTCGAAAATCCACCAGAAACAGTCGCAATATAACCGTAAACTGTTTTATTTCAGGCTTACTATAATGTAGATATTAACGGTTTTAGCCAACAAAGTTTTCGTCGATATAGAATAATTCATAATGCGTGCATCACTTCGCCTGCGAGGAGATAGGAACTCGGGACCTATAGTTCAAATGTCCGCTTCTCTAACCACTACGCTATTTAACAAGGGTCAGTCGGTCGGTCGGTCGGTCGCTCTGCTTAGCCGGCTCCTCTTACGCAGTCCGGAAAAAACAAAGGTCCATACGAACAAAATGCATGATGGGTGGACGAACTGCCCACCTGCATATGGCTGCATATAAGTGATGCCAGTGGATTGCAGCCATTCTCTACAGTCCAACACGCTTGACCATTAAGGCCAAAATAGCCTTTAAGAGGCAGCATGACAGGGTGTATCAAACTACTGTACACACTTGCCTGTGACATGAACAGGAGACATCAATCTGAGTTTTCCCCCTGGGTAGCTGCAGACCTCCATGTGCCTTCCTCTGTCCTTAGCCCCACTGTTAATTTAATGGAATGAAGAGCTAATGACATTAATTCCGGATATTATCTGTGCTTAAGTGTTAGTAATGGACTCTAAGTTCTATGGTGCCGTGTGGCAGGAGCCTGGGACAGAAGGCGGGCATCACATCAGGTTTACAAGATAATTTAGAGGAGATAATAACAGCCTTCCCATTTGACTAGACATGAGACTGCAGTGCACATGAATCACTGATAATGGTTTACCTTGTGCATCAAAACAACACATACACACACACACAATCAAAACACACACACACACACACACAAACACAACCAAAATACAAACATATACACACACACACAATCAAAACACACACATATACACACACACACAAACACAAACAAAACACACACATATACACACACACAAACACAATCAAAACACACACATATATACATACACACATATACACACACACAGAAACACAATCAAAACACACAGATATACACACACACACACACACACACAATCAAAACCCACACATGTACACACACACACACACACACAATCAAAACACACACATATACACACACACACACAAACACAATCAAAACACACACATATACACACACACACACAAACACAATCAAAACACACACACATATACACACACACGCACACACAATCAAAACACACACATATGGGCGCACACACATATACACACACACACACACTCAGTGATGACACCCTGACGTATGCAGGGGACTGTTTTGTTTAGGAAAATGATGTTTGAGCTATATGTTTTTGTGTGTTGACATACATACCCCCCTACGAATAACCCTAAAATCTACCCTGCCAAGAGATGAATCACGTTCAATGTTTGAATGAAGAGTAAAAAGTGAAATAAACACATGAGAATAATATGTGAATAAGGCCTACAGGTCTGATTTGACCAGGCCACATTCTTTATATGTGAGTGTCAAGAACACAACCAAGACTGATGTGATCACAGAATAGAGGAAGTGCCCTTGAAGTAAATAGGAAGGTATCTAACAATGTTATGATAACAATAACAGCATATTAGAGTATCAGCACAAATAATCACTGAGTATTTAAATCAGTATTTACATGGAGTTTGTGTATGCATATGGTAAAGGGAAGAGACACTGTACCAGTGTTCTGGGCCCTGAAGATCATTTTATTAAAAAAGAAGGAAAAGTAAAGGAAAACTGTGGGGGAGAAATCTAATGTTTTTTTTTTCTGGAGCCCTTTTATCCTCCCCCTGAGGAGGCCTGATTGGGGCACTCAGGGCATGCCTCGTCAGGGGTTGGCCACCGTACACAACTGACGCTGCTGCAGGAGCGGACAAGCTATATGGCGCTTGGCCTCTTACCATGAGACCTTATTATTTGGTATGGTCTCTGTCTGACTGGAGTTAGTGAGTAAAGCAGGAGGCTGAGGACACCACTAACCTCTACCTCTACACTCACCAATACACTAATACTCAGCTGAACCTTTTAGGTCCAAAACAACTTTACAAATGTTTTGCCTTCACTCGATGTTTGAGTAAGACTTCCAAGATTACTAGATTTCCGAGGAAAGGTCCTCATTTCTGTTGAAGTGTATGAATGTATGCTTGTTATGTGTAGATTACAACAGAACATCTGTTTATCCGTACAGGAAGTCACGTTCAGTCAAAGTGTGACAGTAATCAGCCAATGGGCTTACAGTACTGGGATGTGTATTCTGTCCTGCAATGTCTATAAAGTTGAGGACAGCTGGAAGTTCTTTGAGATGAGATCGAGTTTGTAAGACCGAGCAGTATCGAGTCTGTAACATCATGAAGAATAGACTATCAAATGCTGCAATAAATAATAGAATGACTCTCTCCCTTGACGACTGGGTACGCGATCATCATTTCACCACTATACGAACGGGTGATTTCTAACATCTTGCACAATACTGAAAACAACTTGAAATGGCAGTAACATTCATCGTTTTATAATGTATTCATAACTTGACGGTGTGCTTAATGAACATGTAAAATATATAAACTAACAAAAATCAATTGTAAAATAGTAATAATGTATATTGAAATAGTATAAGGCCCTGTTTGACTACAAACAAAATCCATAAAGACAAGTAGACCAGCAGTTTGGTGGAGCTGATGTTACGTTAATGCCTAGCGCAGCCATGCCTGATAGATGAACGATAATTCCCTTCAAAACACAACTCACAAAGCCAAATTAAACCACCTCTCTTAAAATCAGACACACTTGTTTTCAATCAACATATCGTACTGAACCTTCAACCACTTCAACATGTTTTCTTGGATGTGCATGCATCACTGTCGTGCTAACATGCAATTCACGCTCAGCATTGCACATTTTTCCTCAGTCTGTTTTTTCTATGTAAAGTACAGGACAGTTGAGTTGTACATGTCTTTCCACTGTTGTCGCCAGAGGTTTATTCAATCTTTATTTTTATCTTTTTGCTGAGTCCCACATAACCCCCCAACCAATCAATAATGAAATTCGTTGCCAACTACTTTTCATTATCAATGTTGTCGATTAGTTATTGCAGCCTTAGAATCGTTGCAAAAACAAGGACCTGATACCTGAAAGCAGGGTCTAGCATATTTAGCTAGGGGCTTGAGGGAAAAGTATTGCACAGTTGTCCATTAAGATGTAGTTCTGCCAGTGGCCAGGACTGACCTCCGTTTACACCAGATAGAGTCAGTATGCAAAATAGAGCAACAAAGTAAAGAGGAAGATAGAGGGAGATAAAAACATGATGAAGAGGGAGAGAGGAAGCTGGGAGAAAACAGAAAAATAGAAAGAAAAATAGAAAGACCTGGCATCAAAGTAGCTTAAAATAAACAAGCTATGCTGCTTATTTAAACAACCACAGTGGCCAGGAATGGATAGATAAAAAATAAATGTAGAACCACCCCCCCAAAAAAAAACAAAGGGTTAGGGTTACTAAACTGTTCTAGCCAACACATTTAGGCCATCTTTGGAAGTGTGTTAAACCAGTAGAATACTGCACCAGGAGAATCCCAGACAAAATAAAGTACTAACTAAAACATTGTTAGTGAATGGGGTGAGTTTCATGAAGACTTTTGAGTATGTCAGTAGGTAGAAAAGGCACTATAAATCCAATCTATTATTATTCATTATGAACCTGTGGCCAAAATAGATGTAATTCCCTAGTCCTAATTGTGAGGCGCAATAAAGGCCAGGTGTTTTTGTGTCGTAGACAGTTCTGTTATGTTCTGAAGGAATGTTTTTTGGGGGGAACAAACATTTGGATATATTTAAAATGGTCTAAAGAAAAATTGAAAAACAACCTTGCTTTTCATGGAATCCCTGACTTGGTAGAAGAGACATTGTGGATGTTTAATCCTTTGCTTTCCCCCTCTCTTTTCCTCTCTTTCTCTTCCAGTGGCTCCCCAGGTACCTTGTGGCACTGTAATTGCCCACGGTACGGGAATAGATCAGAGAGGACAGAATGCCAAGGCTTTGAAAAAGCCTGAAGCATCATTGTTAGAGGAAGCTAATTCATGTCTGGAAGTTGTGTTAGAAAATCGTTGGATCCAAGACACATTTTGGGGCAAATTACAAACTGTCTTGGTGTTTGTATTCTCATTGTATCCCCAAGGAAGAAGCAACCTCTTCTCTTTAAATAATTCAACCACAGGGCACGGTACATAACATTATATCTTCTTCAAACAGTTGAAAACAATGTGTTCCATTGTGCCCTGTGAAATGAAGGATGCAAGGCACAAAACCTCTGTCATTAAGTCAAATAAAACCCTACAAGAAATACTAAATGGATTTCAACGTGGCACTTTGTGTTTTAGATAAACAATGCAACATGCAGACATTTTTAATTCTATTTGTGATTGGATGAAGATTTACACCAGCAGGATGATTGGACATGGATGCTGACGGCTGCTTTATCATTCTGTTCCTTTGTGGCATTTGACAGTTGTGACATAAATGTGTAGGTTTGAAGTAACGTAAAGAAACATGGAGTTTTTACATGCTACTTTGACCTTTTGACTGAGCAAGTTAAGTTTCACTTGCTAATAAATTCTGGAAACTGCATCACACACACATGCCATTGAGCAGATGGAAGTGAGCTGTTGGCATTATCCAGTTAGACATATTCTGTATGTGTTCCATCCAAATACAATTAATAACATGCAGTGCCCTTTATAATTATTGGGACAGTGACACAATTTTTATCCAAAAGTTTGGATTTGAATTCAAACAGTTGTTTTGATATTAAAGTACAGATTGTCATCTTCCGAAGGTTTTGATGAGGATGAATATGTTTTTATTAGGCACTTATCTTCAGTATTTATTTACATACCCTGAAGTCAGTTTATTTACATACCCTGAGAGACCCTTTAACCCAACAAGAAGCTGAGGATCTTCTCTGATGATGCTCTGCCAGGCCTCTACTGTAGACATCTTCCAACATTTATTTTTTGAGTTTTGAGGTCTTCTTCACTTGAAGCCTGAGAGTCTTGGCTAGTCAAGGACATTCCGAATTTTAGCAAACTCTGGGTTTGCTATGGCAGTATGTTTGGGGTCTTCAAATTAATTATTTGCCACATGACTCAATAACATCAGATGTGGATTATTAGAATTCACTTGATGTAACTGTAATGGCGCTTTTCCACTGCATGGTACTGGCTCAACTCGACTCTACTCGCTTTGAGAGCTTTTCCACCGCTTAGTACCAGCTTGACTCGGCTCTACACACCTCACTTCGGTTCATTTTTCACTGCAGGTACAGTAGTACCCTATACCCGCCCATAGTGGCATCACAGGAAAACTGCCGTGACGCCACCTCCAATGCGACACACACAGGAACAACAACAGAAGATATCGTAAAGACCAGAAAAGGAACCAGGCAAGCCTAGTTCAGCCAGCCTGCAATGAAAAATGATAAATGTTATTGCCCTCACTGGAGTCAAACCCAGGTCTCCTATAACAGTGACTATGTCTTAGACCAGAGGTTCCCAAACTAGGGGTCGCAACCCCATGTGGGGTCACCTGATATGAAAATGAGGCCGGGGGAGAATGTTTTACTATTGACTCCCATAGCCTCAAATAAAAAAAATAACAATTAAATACATTTTCTTCACATGGTTGGGGTGGCAAGAATTTTTAGCTATCGAAATGGGGTCATCGGCCAAACCTTCCCAAACCTCTCCTGGTGCCCCCCCAGCCATTCCATCTAATAGATGTATCCCAGAGCTAGCATACCTGAATCAACTTACTGACTAATTAATAAGCCCTTACTAGTTGAATCAGGTAAGCTAGTTCAGGGCAAAAACTAAACTGTGAGATGGCTGGGGGGCCCCAGAAGAGGTTTAGGAACCACTGTCTTAGACCACTACACCACAGTGCTATACATATACCCAGTGTCGGCATAGCGTCTCAACATTAGATCATTTCATCATGCATTAACATCACGCCAAGTTTGAATATTTCGCTGGACACCATTAAGCATTGTGAGACTGAATATGAACTTTACACAGCCAAAGCAATTTCATGGCACAAAAATGTTTGTTTTTCTTTAATTCATGAATGACACTGATACAATAACTCTCAATATAGGTGACAATAACTGACTTCTTCGCCAAGTGAAAAGACGAGAGAATCGTGGAAATCCCTACTCTTTTACTGCCCAAGGGGTTTTGATCTAGCCTATATTACACCAAAAATCATGCACGGATGTGTACTTCGAAAATCCACCAAACATAGTCGCAATATAAACAGTACTATTTTAGGCTTACTAGCAAAGTTTTTGTCTGTCCTGACCCAAAAAGGATGCACGGATGCCTACTTCGAATATCCACCAAAAATATTCACGATATAACCATAAACAGTTTAATTTCAGGCTTACTATAACATAGCTACTGAAGTCTGCAGCCAGTGAAGTTTTCGTCTATCCGGAACAAATCCTAATGGATAATATGCTTGACGATCCCTAACTACCACCCCGTTTCCAAAGTTAAGATGATGCGTAAAATGAAAATAAAAACAGAATGCAACGATGTTGATACAATTTAGCGGTTAGGTATAGTGATTAAATAATAGAGAACCCGCACAAATCAAGGGAGAACATACATTCAGTATTTATTGGAATAATTCAGCAGAGTTGTCCTGTTTCAATGAATGTTCCAAAATGTTCTCACTGCAAATCTGGTTAGTGGTTACATACATTGAAGGGTGTGTCTACCTAGCACAGATCACATCTCCATAACAACCCCCATGCCAGATGGTCAATGTAAACATTTCACATTCCTGAGGTTATCTGAGTGTGACCTACTGAAAGAGAGATGTTCCTATTGCTCTCTTATCTAGAAGCATTTAACTTTCAGTGAAACATACCTTCATAATACATTTAAAATACTACATTTTAACGCAGATTCCACAATGTGCAAATCATTAATCCCTATGTTTAATTGAAAATAGTACAAAGATGACATATCAAATGTTGAAACTGAGTAATGTTATTGTTTTTGGAAAAACGCATGCCCATTTTGAATTTGATGCCTGTAACACATTTCAAAAAAGTTAGGAGAGGGGCATGTTTACCACTGTATTGCATCACCTCTTCTTTCAAAAACACTCTGTAAGCATTTGGGAAATGAGGAGACAAATTGCTGTTGTTTTGAAAAGGAAAAGCATTCCCATTCTTGCTTGATACAGGATTTCAGATGCTCAACTGTTCGGGGTCTCCTTTGTCATATTTTTCATTTCATAATGACCCAAATGTTTTCAATGGGTGACAGGTCTGGAAGGTCTGCAAGTTTAGCACCCGGACTCTTTTACTGTGTAGCCATGTTGTTGTTTTATGTGTAGAATGTGGTAAGGCATTGTCTTGCTGAAATAAGCAAGGCCTTTACTGAAAAAGACGTTCTCTGGATGGCAGCATATGTTGCTCCAAAACCTGTATACATTGTTCAGCATTAATAATGCCTTCACAGATGTGCAAGTTACCCATGCCATGTGCACTAATGCACCCCCATACCATCACGGATGCTGGCTTTTGAACTCTACGCTGATAACAAGCCGGATGGTCCCTCTCTTTAGTCCAGAGGATGCGGCGTCCATGATTCCCAAAAATAATTTCAAATTTTGATTTGTCAGACCACAGGACAGTTTTCCACTTTGCCTCAGTCCATCTTAAATGAGCTCAGACCCAGAGAAGGCGGCAGCATTTCTGGATCTTGTTAATATATGGTTTCTTCTTTGCATGGTAGAGTTTTAACTTGCATTTGTGGACGCAGTGACAAACTGTGTTCACAGAAAATGGTTTTCGGAAGTGTTCCTGAGCCCATGCAGTGATTTCCACTACACAATTGTGTCTGTTTTTAACGCAGTGCTGCCTGAGGGCCCGAAGATCACGGCACTCCAATATTGTTTTTTGACCTTGTCCCTTGGGTACAAAGATTTCCCTGGATTCTCTGAATCTTTTAATGATATTATGTACAGTATATGGTGAAATCCTCAAACCCCTTACAACTTTATGTTGAGAAACGTTATTCTTAAATTGTTGCACTATTTGCCTGCACAGTCTTTCCCAGAGTGATGAATCCCCATGTTTACTTCTGAAGGACTCATCCTCTCTGTGATGCTCTTTTTATACCCAATCATGTTACTGACATGTTGACATGTTAACCTAATTAGTTGTGAGATGTTCCACCAGGTTTATTTTAGCATTACACAACGTTTGCAGTCTTTTGTTGCCCCTATCCTTGCTTTTTTGAAACGTGATGCTGGACATGTATTTCAAGAAACCGTAACAATTCTCAGTTTCAACATTTGATATGTTATCTTTGTGCTATTTTACAGTATCTCACAAAAGTGAGACTGGGCCGCAGGGCAGTATTCCAAAATGATAACGACCCCAAACACACCTCTAAGACGAGCACTGCCTTGCTAAAGAAGCTGAGGGTAAAAGTGATGGACTGGCCAAGCATGTCTCCAGACCTAAACCCTATTGAGCATCTGTGGGGCATCCTCAAACGGAAGGTGGAGGAGCGCAAGGTCTCTAACATCCACCAGCTCCGTGATGTCGTCATGAGTGGAAGAGGACTCCAGTGGCAACCTGTGAAGCTCTGGTGAACTCCATGGCCGAGAGGGTTAAGGCAGTGCTGGAAAATAATGGTGGCCACACAAAATATTGACACTTTGGGCCAAATTTGGACATTTTCACTTAGGGGTGTCCTCACTTTTGTTGCCAGCGGTTTAGACATTAATGGCTGTGTGTTGTGTTATTTTGAGGGGACAGCAAATTTACACTGTTATACAAGCTGTACACTCACTACTTAACATTGTAGCAAAGTGTCATTTCTTCAGTTTTGTCACATGAAAAGATATAATCAAATATTTACAAAAATGTGAGGGGTGTATTCACTTTTGTGAGATACTGTATGTTGAATATAGGGTTTAAATGATTTGCACATCATTGCATTCTGTTTTTCTTTACATTTTACAGCGTCCCAACGTTTACAACGTTGGAAACAGGGTGTTGGTATTTTTAGTATTTTTTCATTATATGCCTGAATTATTATGCCAATTCTTCATCCTTGTTAGGTTACACTACACTAAATTAAAATGCCAAAGTAACACAGACAATTATCAGTTTCTCCATCCTCATTCATTCACTCATGGAGAGAGATGCATTACCCATGAGCGTCTGGTGTAAAACTAACGATTGTATTGTCATAATGAGCTATTAAGAGAATTTCAGCTACTGTAGGCCATGTCCAATTTAATGGCTCATCAAGGCAACTGTGACCAACATTTATTGACTGCGAAGAGTTGCTGCTTTGGGCTACTTTGAAGCGTAGCCTATTTGTAATCACTTCCACCCTATTTTAAATTACAATGCTATAATTTTTCCAGATTTTGAGAAAGTGTAAACGACACAATAAATTATAAGTATTACCACAGTCTGTTTCAATGGAAAAAAATCTAAACCCGCAAAATCCCTAATGACAGCATATCAATATTTAAAAAGCCAAATTTGTGATCAAAATATACCCTTTCTCCTACTCACCAGAATGTCTACATAGGCTTATTTAGATACTAAACATTAACCAACTTGCCTCATGCAGTATAAGTATGCATGTATTTTTACGAATTATGTGAATGATGAAATACAATAAAAACAGTCGGCCTAATACATTTGATAACATTTATTTGTATTCCGTTACAAGTCCAGTTTAAGTTATGAAATGCGTCTGGTAACCTTGATTACAATATTTTTATTTTTCAGAATATTTGGATCTATGAAAACCACATTAAATAAATAATAAGTGATACTGAATTTTACTTTAAATGAACTTTTTTGTTCATTCAAGTGCAAAGTGGGTATGGCATGGTGTTGCAAAATGGAGTGATAGTCTTCCTCTACCCAGAAGGCACGGGCGTAGCTATGGGGGGTGCAGGGGGTGTGGTTGCACCAGGGCCCGCGGTGGGTGGAGGGCCCGTGTTTGGTGAGGAGTGGGCCCGTG
>JACXGI010019673.1:0-11886 GCA_016801175.1 Esox masquinongy
GGTACGTTTGAGCCACAGTATTTGTTCTAATGTTATATTGTGTTTTTGCAAGCAAATAAACACTTAATGCCCAGTTGAAAAGATTTACACAAATTTCTCAGGAACCTAAGACTTTTGCACAGGTACTACATATCAGATGTGTGTTTCGTACCAGTGATCTCCTCCAGATCTTTAAACGCCTCCATTTCACTGATGGTCAGACCTGTCTTGTTAGCATTTGAGTCCCTGGAAAGAGGAACAGAGAGACCGCACACAAGTATGGTCAATATGGACATGATCACCGGCATAACAGTTCAGTGGGACAAAGCTGATGCTAGATGACTTTCTGGCATAACCCAGCGTACTGCCATACAACTAATTATCATGCTGACTATTGAACGAGCAAGGTTTGAAATGCAGCAAGTTCTTCCATATGGGACATTTACACCAAGATCAAGTTCTTCCATTCCATTTCAACTTCAGTATACTCAGGAAGACAGCAAATAAAGAAGAATACAGGAGAGTTTAAAAATACAGACAGAGGAGAACGCACATTAAAGGACAAAAAGAAAAACTAAGAACACCCCATTGAAATAGAATGGACCCCAACCCTGCAGTAACACGTCCCTCAATGATTCACAACTAGACAAGATACTTACAGCTGGGTTCAAACAGGACTTCAAATCATTTCAAATACTTTACTCTGCATGATTGAGCTTGGCCGTGAAAATGTCCACCTAGGTTCAGACCAGGTTTAAATTTGGCTAGGACAAATCAATACTTGGTGTCTTGGTGGGTCAGATATACCAACAAAAAAGACATTAAAAAGTTACCCTGTGAAGCTCTGAGGAAGGAAAGCCAGACTGCCATACAGCTTTTTACAGCCGGTGAACTGGGCCACATTGCACGAGCTGACCCAGGAGGAGGCCTGGAGATCACCCATGCCCAGACCGTAACACACTGTAACACACCCAGACACAATCAGGCTGATTAGCTGGCACAAATCCTACCGGTACATCTGGAAAACATGAGAGTACATCCAAAGTCAAACACATACAAGTACCTTTTGGACAATCCCCTTCACACTTCTCACACTTCTGTGTCTGAGTGTCCTTCCCATCAGGCTGGGTGATAATCACTTCATGGTCAGTTTTAGGACACACCATGGTACAGGCAACCTCAATGGCTAAGTAGTTATCTACAAACAGAGAGAGGGAGAGAGAGATTACAGAGACATATCACTGGGCTATAATCAACTTTTTAAAATATATTTCTGTGTTTCCTTTGGCATTGTACAGCATGTTAAAGAAAGAAAGAAACTCACAGGGACATGTCTTGACACATGAGGCTCCGAAGCTGAACTTCCTGTTGGGGTTGGGTTTGGACTGGAAGGAGACCGAATCGTAGATGGTTGGGGGCGGACAGTTGTCCTTACATGTGCCGCTATCATTGAAGTGACGACACGACTGTAAAAAACAGGCACTTCTTTAGGAGTTCCTCAGAAGAAACTGATAAGACATGTTAGGTATCAGGGTGGCATTTTACTGACGCTGTGCCAAAAGATACCGCAGTGGCCCACTGAAAGGTTCAGCATCTCCTGCAATATTGGCAAAGCAGTTCCTTCTTTTCTTCTGCTGATGGTTGGTCACAGAACTAATGAGACACACTGTTCAAATTTAAGACAGGGAGTTGCTGTGCGTACATTTGTGCGTGCGTCATTGTTTCTCACCAGACAGTCAGAGTCTTTTGGCCCGGTGCAGCCGGCAGCGCACTGGCTGTGGCAGCAGTCATTGGACTCATTTCCCTTACAGCGCAGACACGCTGATGCACAGCCCACGTGGGTTACTATAAGGATGAGAGAGCAACCAAGAAAGTGGGAGGTGGGGAAGAAACATTGTGCTGTGGTTTAATCTCTGTAATACAGAAAAAAACTGATGGGGGAGAAATGTCTTTAAAAAAAATGGATACAGTGATTCTTGAAAGTACGTGAACCCTACAGGGATGGTCAATATTTTTGTATAAAATATTAAAATTAACTCATATAATCCTTAACTAAACTTCAATTCGTATAAGACATTCCGAATAAAGGACAAAAATCATATATTGTTAATTTAACAAAAGTGGTTAATTCAACAAAAAATCAGATTTCACGTGTGCAAAAATATCTGAACCCCTTAAATTCAATAACATGTGACACCTCCAGTAGCAGCAATAACTTGAAGCAAACGTCTCCGATAGCCATTAATGTTGCTGACAACTTTTTGAGAGTTTTTTGCACACTCCTCCTTACAGAACTCAGCCAAATCAAATGATGTTTGAGGGCTAGATATGTCAGGATGTTGACAGTCACAAATCAAAACACAAATCTTCTTTCTCCAGTGGCTTTTTTGGTAGATTTGCTTGAATGCGTTGGGTCGTTTTCTTGTTGGAAGACACATTTCAGGCACCAACTTTGACTCCCTGAATGATGGCCTGATAATCTGTTCAAGACTCTCCTGGTATACCTCAAAATTCATGGTTCCCATAATGATGTGCAATTGACCAGATCCAGAGAAGGAAAAGCATCCTCAGATCTTGACATTCTCACCACTATGCTTGACTGTTGAGATATGGTTCTTTTGGGGGTAAGCAGTGATGGGTTTATGCCATATGGTTTAGATTGAAACCAAATACATACATTTTTGACTCACCTGTCCGGAGAATGGACTTCAAGAAACCTCACCATGAATGCCATTTCGATTCAGAGTTCTTCCCATTGTTGAAGCATGCATAATAACCTGAGATGCAGCAAAGGAGTTCTGCAAATCTCCAGATTTCAGTTATGTTTGGGTTGGCATTTATGTGATTTATTATTTATCTTAGGGATATTTTTGGAAGGGTGTCCACTCGTAGGCAGAGTTGGTGTCATGTTAAATGCTCTCCATTTGTAAATTGTTTTGCCTCACAGTGGATGGGTTGAGCTCAAATCTTTTTGAGATGGTTGTATACCCTTCCCCAGACTGATCTGTTCAAACTTCTCAGTCCTCTGAGATCCCCTTTCCTCTCGGCATGGTGCGTTCTGCATTCACCTGTGAGGGTAACACCAAACTGACCAGGTTCCTTGTCTCTATCAGAATCCCACCCAAACTCTTTCCTACAGATCCCTCCTTTCATTGGTTCATTTGGTACCCAATTATTTACCCACCTGATTCTACCCACCTACAAGATTTAACCAATGCTATTTGGGGTTCACTTATTATTATCTAAACTAATTCTTTCTTAATTTTGTTATCACTGCACACATGATTTCCCCTAAAACAACATATTAGTAACTATAAACCAGTTATGTCAGATAAAAAAAAACAATGGTTCTGATTAAATAAAGATTTCAAGGTGAACACTAAACAGATATAATTGCACAAGGGGTTCAAACACTTTCAAGCAGCACTGTACATGAAGACATGAATGAACAGACTGAGAAAAGAAGGGATGGACAAACAGAAAAGCAGACATACAGACAGACACAGACAGAGTCAAAGAGTGATAGACAGGCAGCCAGACAGACAAAACATACAGCCAGGCACAAGTCAGACAAACAGACTCATTGATCTGACAGAAAGACACACAGAAAGACAGGCATACAGCATACAGACAGACAGGCATACAGACAGGCAGACAGGCATACAGACAGGCAAACAGGCATACAGGCAGACCGACAGACAACCAGGCAGGCATACAGACAGACAGGCAGGCAGGCATACAGACAGACAGGCAGACAGGCATGCAGACAAACAGGCATGCAGACAGACAGATAGGCAGGCATACAGACAGATAGGCAGGCATACAGACAGACTCACAGGTCTGACAGTCCTGTTCTGTCTCTCCCCAGCAGCCCCTTTTTCCACAGGTATGGGAACACGTTGGACCTGGGACAAAAATAAATTAAAGACAGATGGTCAACACCGGCCTGAATAAACATTGACCGGAGACAGGCGGGGACGTGTGCTGACCGAACAACAACCTCTGGAGACAGACCGTTAAACAAGCCGACCACACTTCAGGCATAAGGGCAATCAGGTCAGAGTTGACAATTGACTGCAAATATACCATTGTGTGTGTGTGTTTACACTCCCATTACAGGAACAATGACTCACAGTTGGGGGCACGGGCCTGCAAGCGGAGGTTTTTGGTGTCTGTCCTCTTTTCATGAAGTGTGTCCCTCCACTCCATGTGCTGGGGATCCGGAAAACAGAGCTGAGGGTTTCCCCAAAACGTCACTCCACCCAACAGGATTTCTAAAGGGATGGAGGAGGAAATTCTTAGTTCAAAATTGGCCACGGGAGGACCTGACAGAAAAGCCTGACCTTATTTGAAAACTGGCCCATAAGTATCCTACCAACGCCTTCGTTGGGTGGCTTTTGAAATCCCTTTTACCTGTGAGATTGCGGAGACGGAGCGTCCTGAGGCCCCGCCCCCCTCCGGGGAGTGTGTTGTCCAGGACAGCTAGGGCATAGCTGGAGTTATACAGCTGGCTGCCACGGATGATGCGCAGGTTGTCCAGCGGCACAACGCTCACGGACACGTGGGCGATCAAGACATAGCCCTGCACCTCAACGATGCTCTGCGGAGGGAGAAGGGGTGGGTAACCAATTAACTGGACGTGTAGCTGGCTAAACAATAATAAGAATGCTAATGTAAATTGAATTAGCTAATACTTTTTAATTGCCCCAGGTGGGTGGATTTTTTACTTTAGGACCAACAGAGTGGTTAAGCATGTGGAAGCCCTGCTGAGCTGGGGCCTCTGGCAAGACAAACCAAGCCATTGATAAAAGGGGAGAACATTTGAACTCCTGCATAGGACTAACTGAAAGAAATGATACTGTGACTTATGCAGACAACTGAAGGAAAGCAAGACAGATCAGTGTGTACACTGAAAGACTGTGCCAAACACTGGTGTTTTACCCTAAAGTCCAGAAATGTTTCTGTTTCCATTGACATGGGCCAGCACCAGTCGCCCGGCTCTCACTTGGTGCCAAGCCCCGGACTTTTGGACTTAGGGCGGGGTTTGCAGGTTGACGCGTTACGTGCTGTGAAAACGTAGCATGCTGTGCAATTTGAATAGCGATGTGCATCGTTTGCTTTAGGCTTCTTGTAATGGTTGTCATCCGATCTAACAGACAGATCCTTGATAAAATAAAGAAAATTAAGCAACAATAAGGGGAAGCAAAGACTCAGAACGGAAAGAGTTGGAACGACCGAAGGTAGTACGATGCCACTGACTCAATAGAAAAACGGAGCTGAGACCGAGACGTAGCCTACAGAACCTATAACAACACAAAATTACCTCATAATTCTCCCAAATCCTTCTATAAATGGTAGATAGCTTTGACAAAATACTTATTAAACTAAATAATGAATACACTGACTTACAGTTGCAGTCTCATGAGTGTAGGTGGAGAAGGAGCCAGTCGCAGAGGTTTGAGGAAGAAATTTGTTTTATTAATCAAGTTCAAATGCCGTATTATAAACAAACTGAGCATGGCGTTATTGTTTATTTTACTACCAGAAAATTATCGCCTTTAATTTTTCGTAACCGGAAAACCAAATTGCGTTGATAGTTTACTCCTCCCTCCCAACTGAGCCCCTCCTTAAGTCCATGGTACCAAACGTATAGTCGAAACAGGAAAGTTTAGAACCAACATTAGCATAAATCACCGGTGTAGCCCTGGTGCCATGGTAAAGCACCTGTGGAAATGCGGCACAACTGACAAACCATTACACACATTCACCACCCGACACATATAGACATTTGCGGAATCTCCATCCTTATGGGGCACAAAGTTATTCCCATTCAAAATCCTATTTTACCTAATCCTAAACTTAACCTAACCATAACCGCAAAAATCTAATCACAACTTTAAATCAAACTATAAACCTGAGCAAAATTCCAACGCTACGCTAAAAATAGCTTAAAGGTCAGACTTTCCATGTTTTACTATACTTGAGGGGATTTTCTATGCACACACAGGCACGCTTTTGTTACTCTACATTTTGGGAACAAATGTATTTCCATTAAAAATATTTTCTATAACCCCTAACCTTAAATCCCCATTAGAATCTTAACCCTAAACTTCACCCTAACCCCAAGCTTAAAAAAAGCCAGTACCAGAAGTGTCCTAACAAGCCATGATTTACCTTGGGTTACTATAAATATGAGGACTTCTGGTATATTAAACCCTGTGCACAACCCATTGTGGGGATTAAAACTTGAACACATATACACACACACACACACACACACACCCCCATACCTGTAGGAATGAGAGGTCCGGTTCTCCCTGGAGGTGGGTGATCTCCAGGTTGCCGTGGACCACCTGGCACCCAGTGTAGAGCAGCCGCAAGGTCTCATATTGGTTCTCCAGACTGGAGGGCAGGGCCAGCTGCATGTCTGTGCCCAGGCATACTGACAACACGCACAGACAGATACATTACCACACGTTTACATTTCCAGATCATTGTCAAAGCTGGGCTTTATGTCAATCAACAGTGTCTGCCTCATCCTGGAACCTGCATTTGGTAAGTCAGAAACCAGGCGCGCCAATAATATTAAATGTGTCCGGTACGTCTCCACTGTTCGGTATTACCTAACGTAACACATGCCATCCATTTTGGTTCCCGAGTCTGGTGTTGTGTTCTGGGCTCCCAACTCTGGACCACACATGCCCTCTTGAGAAGGGGGTTTTATCTCTTGCTCAGCTGACTATCTTTGCCCTACCCGTTCTACATACCTGTCTCCCTAGCCTCTCCGTTCAGTCCTGTCAATAAAATTAATAAAATAAACCCCAAAAATACCTACAAAAAGAAATGTAATACATTTTAATAATTATTTTTAAAACGTATACATATTTTAATTTCCTTAACGGAAAATATACAGTAAATGACAATTTTTTTTCAACAGCTACATCTAGTTCATCCCCAAATGCAACATGACAGATACCGTCATTTGCATATCGGTTTTATTGACACCATTCTTGGAAGACTTCTCATGTGAACACAGGAGAGCCTTCAGATAAAAACAGCCTCCCATGGCCTGCCTTACACACACACACCCACCCACCGCTTTAGGGGGTTGTAAATGACTTCCTCCCCAGATCTCTGAAAGACCCCCATTAACACTTCTATTCAAAGCTCCTTCCGAAAGTTCCCCAACACCCCCTCTCTCTCTGCTTCCCCTCAATCCATCCCTCGCTCTCCCTCTCACTATCACCTGGATGACATAGGATATACAGATATACAAGTTCATAAGTTTGCATACCCTGGCAGAAATTGTGAAATTTTGGCATTGATTTGGATAATATGACTGATCATGTAAAAAAAATGTCTTTTATTTAAGGATAGTGATCATATGAAGCCATTAATTATCACAGTTATTTGGCTCCTTTTTAAATCATAATGATAACAGAAATCACCCAAATGGCCCTGATCAAAAGTTTACATACCCTTGAATGTTTGGCCTTGTTACAGACACACAAGGTGACGAAAATGGCAATTAAGGGTGCATTTCCCACACCTGTGGCTTTTTAAATTGCAATTAGTGTCTGTGCATAAATAGTCAATGAGTTTGTTAGCTCTCACGTGGATGCACTGAGCAGGCTAGATACTGAGCCATGGGGAGCAGAAAAGAACTGTCAAAAGACCTGTGTAACAAGGTAATGGAACTTTATAAAGATGGAAAAGGATATAAAAAGATATCCAAAGCTTTGCAAATGCCAGTCAGTACTGTTAAATCACTTATTAAGAAGTGGAAAATTCGGGGATCTCTTGATACCAAGCCAAGGTCAGGTAGACCAAGAAATATTTCATCCAAAACTGCCCCGAAGAAATATTCGGGATTCAAAGAAAAACCCACAAGTAACCTCAGTAGAAATACAGGCTGCTCTGGAAAAAAACGGTGTGGTTGTTTCAAGGAGCACAATACAACGATACTTGAACAAAAATGAGCTGTATGGTCGAGATGCGAGAAAGAAGCCTTTACTGCGCCAATGCCACAAAAAAGCCAGGTTACAATATGCCCGACAACACCTTGACACGCCTCACAGCTTCTGGCACACTGTAATTTGGAGTGACAAGACCAAAATAGAGCTTTACGGTCACAACCATAAGCACTATGTTTGGAGAGGGGTCAACAATGACTATAGTGAACAGAATACCATCCCCACTGTGAAGCATGGTGATGGCTCACTGATGTTTTGGGGGTGTGTGAGCTCTAAAGGCATGTGGGATCTTGTGAAAATTGATGGCAAGATAAATGCACATGTTATCAGAAAATACTGGCAGACAATTTGCATTCTTCTACATGAAAGCTAAGCATGGGACACTCTTGGACTTTCCAGCACGACAATGACCCTAAGCATAAGGCCAAGTTGACCCTCCAGTGGTTACAGCAGAAAAAGGTGAAGGTTCTGGAGTGGCCATCACAGTCTCCTGACCTTAATATCATCGAGCCACTCTGGGGAGATCTCAAATGTACGGTTCATGCAAGACGACCAAAGACTTTGCATGACCTGGAGGCATTTTGCCAAGACAAATGGGCAGCTATACCACCTGCAAGAATTCGGGGCCTCATAGACATCTATTACAAAAGACTGCACGCTGTCATTGATGCTAAAGGGGGCAATACACAGTATTAAGAACTAAGGGTATGTAGACTTTTTAACAGGGGTCAGTTCATTTTTTCTTTGTTGCCATGTTTTGTTTTATGATTGTGCCATTCTGTTATGACCTACAGTTGAATTTGAATCCCATAAGAAATAAAGGACACGTGTTTTGCCTGCTCACTCATGTTTTCTTTACAAATGGTACATAAATTACCAATTCTCCAAGGGTATGCAAAATTTTGAGCACAACTGTAAGGACACCATAAATGCAGAGTGACACAAGGATTCTGTGGCCAATGACAAAGTCTCTGCCGCTGGTTTTCAAGTGCAAGGCTGCGCTTCAAATGGCATCCTTTCTCCTTGATTTCACACAACTTTTAACCAGGGGAACATATGACTCTGGTTAAAAGTACCATAGTGGTTACACTTTACAATAAGGGCACATTTATGAGCATTAATTGTATATGTTTATTCATGTTTAAATCCACATCTATAGCTTCAATAACAATTAGATTGTATATTTCAAAGCTTCTGTTCGGCTTTTGGACATATTACAAACTTGCTTCCCCACCAGTGTGAAATCCTCTATTTTAAAACACGTTGGGAACATTGGGCAAACACCAATGTATTCATTTTTGAGTTATTACTATTCCTTAAAAATGCTTGTGTACACTCAATATGACATTACTAAATAGTGAGGAAATATTTACTGAAAGTACTGCATGCATGACACTTATGGTATAATACAAACCAATGGCAAAAAAATATAACCAAGATTTTTTAAATTCTTCATAAGCATAACTTAATAGTAGTAAATCTTTACTTAAATGTGACACTTATTGTAAAGTGTAAACTAAATGAATGATAATTACAGGATAACTGACGTTGGTGGGCTCTGAAGTAGCATTACTTGATAGTACATAAGCATTCATTAAAAGCATTTGTGACCCTTTTTGTAAAGTGCAAACTATGTGAATGATAAACCGCCAACCAAATGGTCCTCTTGGAAGCCTGATTATGGACATTCAGCAAGAATATTGCTTCTAAATTGCAACAAGTGGACAACTGATGCCATTTAATACGTGTTGGAGGGTAGTGTAGGTTTCTTACTCTAGTCTCTCACCCCATTCAGACAGGTGAAAATTATGCTGTTTTTCTTACTGACATAAAAAATGTATATTTTATTTCAGAATGGGCAAAAATGGCAACATTTGCAATTTGAATATTTGTTGTTTTGGGGTATAGTTGTGAAATGGGTTTCAGTTTAATTCTTATTGCCTGTTAATGTCAATAACAAATACTCAAGTAATTTATTGTACTACTAACTGTCCATATAGTTTACACTTTATAGTAAGATACTATTAACACATACCAATAATGAATGCTTAATTACTGTCAAGAAATGCTAGTCAGGTGCCCAAAAATGTTAATTATCCATTAATAATCTTTCATATAATTTACACTTTACAATATTAGTCACAAATGCCTTTAATTAATGGTTTACTATAAATTAATGCTAATGAAGAGGACACAAACTGGGAAGACATTTCTTTTCATAGGTTTAAAGTGTACTATAAGGGTCATGCATTCAGTAAATTTAGTAAAAGTTTCCTCAATATTTAGTAATGCCACCATAAATGCACACAACTATTTAAGATAAATACATAAATACACATGTTCCAAACCTGCCTTCAAAAGTTTTACTGTGCTAATGTCTTTGCTAAAGAAGTCCATGCACTGTCCAAAAGGGAACTGATATCTTACAAGGTATCTAGCTATCTCACACGGTATCAATTACCTACCAATAACGTTTTTATACTTTTTCTCTGAAATTTCTATGCCTTACAGTGGATATAAAAAGTCTACATGCCCCTGTTGAAATGCCAGGTTCTTGTGATGTAAAAGAATGAGACAAAGATAAATCATGTCAGAACTTTTTCCACTTAATGTGACCTATAATGTGAACAATTCAATTGAAAAACAAAATGAAATCTTCGAGGGGGAAAAATGAAAAATAAAAACCTTATAATAACCTGATTGCATAAGTGTGCACACCCTCTTATAACTGGGGATGTGGCTGTGTTCAGAATTAACCAATCACATTCAAACTCATGTTTAAATAGAAGTCATTACACACCTGCCATCATTTAAAGTGACTCTGATTAATCACAAATAAAGTTCAGCTGTTCTTGTAGGATTTTCCTGACATTTTCTTAGTTGCATCTCAGAGTAAAAGCCATGGTCTGCAGAGAGCTTCCAAAGCATCAGAGGGATCTCATTGTTGAAAGATATCAGTCAGGAGAAGGGTACAAAAGAATTTCCAAAGCATTAGATATACCATGGAACACAGTGAAGACAGTCATCATCAAGTGGAGAAAATATGGCACAACAGAGACATTACCAAGTACTGGACGTCCCTCCAAAATTGATGAAAAGACGAGATGAAAACTGGTCAGGGAGGCTTCCAAGAGGCCTACAGCAACATTAAAGGAACTGCAGGAATTTCTGGCAAGTACTGGCTGTGTGCTACATGTGACAACAATCTCCCGTATTCTTCATATGAATGGGCATTGGGGTAGGGTGGCAAGAAGGAAGCCTTTTCTTACAAAGAAAAACATCCAAGCCCGGCTGAAGTTTGCAAAAACAAACATGAAGTCCCCCAAAAGCACGTGGGAAAATGTGTTATGGTCTGATGAAACCAAGGTTGAACTTTTTGGCCATAATTCCAAAAGGTATGTTTGGTGCAAAAACAACACTGCACATCACCCAAAGAACACCATACACACAGTGAATCATGGTGGTGGCAGCATCATGCTTTGGGGCTGTTTTTCTTCAGCAGGAAACGGGGCCTTAGTTAGGGTGAAGGGAATTATGAACAGTGCCAAATACCAGGCAATTTTGGCACAAAACATTCAGGCGTCTGTTAGAAAGCTGAAGATGAAGTTCACCTTTCAGCACGACAACGACCCAAACCACACATCCAAATCCACAAAAGCATGGATTCATCAGAAGAAGATTAATGTTTTGGAATGGCCCAGCCAGAGCCCAGACCTGAATCCAATTGAACAACTATGGGGTGATCTGAAGAGGGCTGTGCACAGGAGATGTCCTCGCAATCTGACAGATTTGGAGCGCTTTTGCAAAGAAGAGTGGGCAAATATTGCCACATCAAGATGTGCCATGCTAATAGACTCCTACCCAAAAAGACTGAGTGCTGTAATAAAATCAAAAGGTGCTTCAACAAAGTATTAGTTTAAGGGTCTGCACACTT
>JACXGI010019674.1:0-11863 GCA_016801175.1 Esox masquinongy
TATATATATATATATATATATATATATATATATATATATATATATATATATATATATATATATATATATATATATATATATATATATATATATATATATTTCAAGACAATGATACCATCACACAAACAGCTTTTTATTTATACTTTTTCCACAAAGATGTAAGAACTTTGAACCTATCAACACATACATGTCTTTGATATGTGCAATGAATACTATCAGTTGACTCAGCGTTTCACTCTATTTCAATGTTGCATATTAAAGTATCATGACATGCATCAAGAAGTAATTGGATTAAATCAGAAAAGCATAATAGTCAATGACATCCGTATTCCCATATTTTACTAAAATATTTGTAAAATAACCACTTAAACAGTTTGTGAAATTTACAAGGGCATTTGTAATAATTGGGATTTTTGGTCTCGAACAGAGAAATCCTTCATGCATTTGATTGACTATCCTGAGACATATATCCTGATCCTGAGACATATACCCTGATAGAATTTCTTTTTAACAACGTAGGATGTGAAGTAATAGGTGTAAAACCATATCTAAAATTAGCTTTGTTCTTTTGGACACAGCATACGCATCATGCCATGCGGTTAACTCACTTTTTATAATGGATGTATATGGCTAGGCATAGTGTTTTATTTTATTTTTTATTTATTTAATATTTTCATATCTTGGCTTCGGATCAAGCTGTTTACAACTATGTTTTGTCCAGCTGTTCCTCTGACCACAAGGTTGTCCACATGACTCATTCTAGATGTCTGCCAATGTGCACTTTTCACACAACCACGGTGTTACTGACCAATGAAGATGGCAACACAGTGTATTAGGAGGTACACAGTATCAAATATGTCCATGTCCACAGGCACATTGCTCTGTTGTTTTGTTTGAGATTCTTTACTTTGCACTCATCATTGCTGCATTGTAAAACCTTGGCTAACTGGTGGATGGAAACTAGGTGGTCCACTTCGTGTTTCTGTGTCTGCTTTTCCACATTCTGTTGTTTTTAACTTTTCAGTCTCAGTATCAAGCGCTATCTAGCAAAGTGTACCAATTATATGCTGATTAGTCTAAGCTTGCAGAGGAGAAAATCTGAAACTAAGACTGTGTACAGCTGAAAAAAATGTTGCTCAAACAAGAGCTATTTCAGTTTGACCAATAAAAAAAGATGTCTGTGAATCGACTGAATTGCCTTCTTTTGTTCTCAAAGGTGACGTTACCTGTCTTTGTTAATATTTTACTCTCATTTACGTGAACCAGTCTGATTTCTCCCAGCGTCTGACAATGTGATGTTGGGCTGCAGTGTTTCGCCTACATTGATTTACCTCAGGCTGTCACACTTCGTTCCTTTGCAGCACTATCAACGTCACTCTGCTGTGGCAGGCGATCAAAGCACGAGTCGAAGGCCAAACGAGAAACCACACTGTCCAGTAATGATTCAGTTATGTGAGAGGCGTATGGGGAGATAATTGCCTCGTAACTCAAGGGACTAAAGTTGCACAGCAATTAAAAGCTGATTAGAAAACAATCTGTTTAGCCTGCCTGTCCCATCCATTAGAGCGTGATCAGGAAAAGAAGAGATGCCACAATGAACAAGGAATGTGTCTTAGTAGGGCTCTGCCTGATTTGCAACTGCTGCTGGGTAAACAGGCTGAATGTTTCCAATTGATAGGCATGGACAAGAAATGGCTGACTGATTTGGCAACAATCAAATTACTGTTATACCTATGTAATAGAAATAACTTTGCGATGCATACGTTAATACAGTTTTTGTTGTCTATAGTCACATAATAGTTGATAATTTGTATGAAGTGTGAGGATTACAGAGAGAATGGCCCTCCTAGCATAGACATAGCCAAGACTCCATCTTTCCTGGTGTGTGACAGTATATTGCAAACGTACCTGCAAATGTCTCTGGCAGTAACTACAATGACCCCATTGAGGTTGGGTGTAAAAAAAAAAAAACCCAGGAGGCATTCATTTATTTCTGAGAAATACTGAAATTGTTTTGTAAATAATCAAAGTAGAGGTAGTAATATCTTTGAAAACTCTGGTTTAACTTAAGAGAAATGGCAAACAAGAACCAAGAAGAAAAGAAACACATCAGTGAAGCAGACTGGACTGTTCACGAGATCGCTTAATTTAAATAACCCAAGAATGAAGTACGAAACAGAGATGTACTTATGAAGGCTTGTATTGACCTCTTGTATATTGCCTCACATGTCAAAGCCAGAAAAGGACCTTGAATTTGACCTTGATTCGGTGACGGGTGAATCCCTGTGCGTTGCCTCCATGCCGACAGGTCCCGACTACTCCGTTGACTCTCTTGTTGAAGTGTGAGTGAAGATCCAATGTCAATCCCTGTCAGTCCCCCCCCATGCATCTCTGCCCAGACAGTAACTAGGTCTGACACTGTTGACACAGAAAAAACACACTCACCCTCTAAGCCCTCATGTTATTTCTCCGTGTGTGTGGATACCGGTCTCAGTAGATAACGCCAATACTGGACATTTGACTTTTCCCACCTGGACAAACAGCCAGTAAGGCAATGGTGAGCATTCCTTTCAAATGGAAGGAGGCTGATTTTGACAACCAATGTTGACAGGAATGTTTTTGCATGTTTGTTTGACGCTTTACACAAACCTCAAACCTGAACCGTAACCCTAACATTAACCATTCAGAATAAATACCTAACCCTAATCACTAACCCCTAACCATGTATGTTCAGCGGCTATTCCAAAATTTCCTGCATTTTAAATTCCCTCCCTTAACACATAGACATTTATCTCTACTTGGACAAATGTCAAAAACTATCACAGTCACATCGTGTGTGTGTGTGTGTGTGTGTGTGTGTGTGTGTGTGTAATCGTGTATGCAAGTGCTTTCAAACAAAAAGTCAAAAGGTATTATGGATATCCTCAAAAAATGCTGATACTGTCAGTGAGCATAAGTGAATCCAAACGGATGACAAACATTACATTTTTATAGCAGCATTATAATAGGAGTTGTAGAGTGAGCACTTAGTAGCAACCAGTGATTTAGCAAAACATTAACTTTGTAAATTCACTAAATCATGTAGCCCATAATGGAATTATAATGTGTTTCTCATTTCTGGTCCTTTCATACAATTTAATTAAGCACTTATTTTCCTTTTCTTATTTCTTTTAGAATTGTCCTTTCAATTTACAAATATTTTGCTCTTCATTACAACGTCCCCAATATCAGTAAACGAGGTTTCCCAGAGCGAGTTGTGAGAAAATGTGAAATATCTTCCATAATTCTGCATAAATATAATAAAAATTAAATTATAATAATCCATAATTCTGTAAATTGTTGTATGAATGATTTATTATATAGCTAGTGATAATAACCTTAGCATGCAGCTGTACCGCATGTGGCCAACTCAGAATGAACAACTTGGAATATCGGTCATCATTTGGATGTTACAAGTGACAATGCGATTAGCTAAAGCGTAGATGCCCCTTGAATGCATAATGACATGAGGGTATGAATGACTGCTGAATCAAAGAATGACGGTAATTGGAGGGATGGCCCTGCAAGACTAGTCGCTTACTCAATAACTGCACCTCCACTCTCAACAAAACATGAACGTCAGCTTTTACTTGGCTGAACGTCATTTGAGCAGAACCAGGTTCTTTAGTCAGATGTCTTTGTCTTGATGACATTAGCGGCTTTCTTTTGGCAAGGCATCCAAATAGTTTGTTGGTATGGAGGTGAATTCTCATTTTAGTTTTGGAGACTAGGTGACCAAAAGATTCAACCATCTATCAGAATTCTCAATCCATGACCCTTTAATATTTTTTTTTACTTTCAAACAATCCTCTTCACTGTATGTGGGGCAAAATATACTTGGTTCCTCTTCCAGGGAGGTTTCTGAACGTTTCAGTTGATTTAAACTTCTTTATTGTCTAAATAGTGAACATGGGTATTTTCAGGTGTCTGGCTATATTTGTATTACCAATGCACAAATATAGCCAGAAAGGTCAACAACCTTTTTGTCTCATTTCATGTGTGTTCTCTGACCTTTGAAATGTTGATAGATGACTAGCCCTGGACCCCAATCTCAAAGTAGCCAGTTTCTAAACCCTACACCCTTTAAACACAACTCAGGGCCGTGAAGCTAGTTCTACTCACATTTTTTCATTGCAACACACTGATCAGAAATTTTTTTAGACCTGGGACATCAGGTGAGTGCAAAAAAAACAGCAGGCTCCAGACCTCATAGGGTAAGAGTGGGCACTACAACCTCAGTCCTTGAATGACATTTTCAATGATAACAACCAGGTGTGCTTGCAATTGTCATAAATTAACTTTTTGTTGTTCACTGTTATTGCTGTTCTTAATGTCTGTGTATTTTAAATCTTTGTTTGTATATTTTTCTTATTGCTCTAATACAGGGCTCAACTGTAAGAGTGACATAGGTCTCAACTGGAATTAGCGGTAAAAATAAAGTTAAAAGAAAATCACCTGCCATAATTCAGCTGTACTTTATTTCAGCCAAAATGAGTGACACAAATAAAAATAATACCCGGATAAAGATCAGGTAATGGTGTGGATAAGAACGACATTGATATTTCCCATTTTATAATAATGTTGTCCCTCATCTGTTCTGCTTTCCAACTGTGCACGTGACTGCAATAGGAAGCAGGCAACGCAGAATATCTCTATTTAAAAGCTCAGCTTCGACATTAAGTACTGAAAACAAAAATTGGTGCTTGGTGGGTGGAATTTAATTCGGAGTCCTGTCAGTATCCGCCAGGCTATTTGCAGAACGACATGGAGATTAGAGGTCTTGTTCCCATCAGGAGTGGGTCCAACCCTAGTGGGGACGCTGTGAAGCGGCTCATTATCAACTGAACAGGAATGACAGCTCTAGCATGAGAGAGATGTCTCCCCCGCTGGTCCCATTTGTTCTAACAGTCAGAGCCCACGTGCACTGTCAGACGGGTTGACCAAAGGAGAAGCAAGGGGACTCGTGAAGAAGCACAGAATTAATATAGCACTGGTCATGTTTTTCTTTTGCTTAACCTTAATGAAGTGCTGGCCTCTTCTAGTGTTTCGGTTTTGGGATCCTATTCTGAGAACATGGAACCCTTGGTGACATCTAGAAAACTATGTATGAAGCATGGTAAGACATTGATCATTCAATATTCCCTTGCTCTGTAGATGACATGTTGAAGGTCTTCAGCAGTGGCAGGTAACACTCCTGTTCAAGCAGATGTTTGCTGTCAGAGTCGTCCTCTGAACCCTCAGTGAGGTAGAATTATTCCATTAGCAAAATCAATATGGTTCGCCTGTTACCTATTAAATAAGGACAACAAACAAGTCGGAGTGAATATGGACGCAGATATCGATGCACTCTTCGGAGGCAAAGAGGGAATGGGGGAGCTTGGCTGTTTGACTGGTACTTTTTAGTATGCGTAGTATTCCTATGAGGTGTTCATGGGAAAATGTATGATTTTACATGTCACAGAGATGAAGGATGCACGGCCAAGCTGGCATAATGAGATTTACCATTGAACCACAATGGTAGCTTCCAGCTCGTACAGACAGCCACAGTTACGCATAATGTGATTTTGAGGACTGATGATAGGTTTATAATGTATAAGGCTTCTGTGTCTGAGTCAAGCTAGTTATGTGGCCGTGGAAAATATGGATTCTGATGCTCATTATGAGGTTCAGTATGGAAGGAAACATCTCCAAATCTTACGCAAAATGGCTAAACAAGGACCTGTCGGTAGGAGACGGCCAGCTAAGTTTGCAAGACACAGTGACCTTCACAGTCACCCTCCAGAAAAGGTAAAGTATGGACATTGTTGAAAGAAATGGGACTGTAGGATACTATGAAATGTTGGTAGCTTAATGAGTGTGTGAGAGGACAATGAATCCAGCAGTGGCTTGACACGCGCATCCACAGAAGTCGACTCCATTCACCTGCATTGTGGCTTCGCAGTTGTTTTCGGTGCTGAAAATAGAACGGAGCCACCAGAAAGAATTTGCGGACGGTGTGAATGCAATTAACTGCCCTCCATTCAAACTGTCACCCATCACGTTTGAATGTAATAACCCTATTAACATTGATCTCTTACATTATTTTTAATTTTGCTTTTCATCTGATGTAAATGAGCACAGGTTTTTATCTGGAGTGTCTAACTATAGTCACTGACTACTCTGAGTGCACATATTTTATACAGAAAAAAGTACAGGTAATCTATTAACATATTTACAGTATTACATCACACTGAGGTTGTGTTTTATCTCCAGTGCCAGAGTGTACTGCAGCATGGTTTGCTTTTTGCTGTCTCTCAGGCTCACTTCATATTTTGAAGAGTGTGTGGGGACAAACAGAACTATTCAATCAAATAATTCTCAAGAGGAATATTTGGTATGCAAAGCATCAAAGGGCCTTGTCAGCAGTTTTCCAAGAGTGGACTGAATTTCCTAAGAAGCCAGTGCTTGTTATTTATAGCTGCTTTTTTTGTCGTAAACACTCACCTAATTTGTCGGCATTGCTCTGTGGTTGTCACACTCACAATTGAGGACGCATGGGTTTTACATACAGTACGAAACCGTGCTCGTTATCTGGTTTGTGCAGTCTGTGGGGAGTCTTTGGCAGAACTGGGCCAATCTCACTTCTCTAATGAAATTGTTGCTACTGTTATTTCGGATTTCAGTTACCTATGGAACATTAAAGTCACGCGCTCAAGAAGCTTCAGAGACCAACAGACAAACTTCTCCCCTGACTCTAATTCAGGTCAGATCTACAGTGAGCACTGATAAGCATTATACAGTATATTCTGCACCAGATGTGTCTGGGAACAGTGTTTCCTGTTGAAGCGACACACAGCTCCCCTGTCTGTTGAAGAGGAGAACATTTAGTACACAAGCAGCTCCATCCTAATGCCTTTTCCAAGGTCATCTCAACAACATCTGGTACAGAAACCTGACTCATTACAGCGTTGTATTTTAGGCTGACCTTTACATGATGGTGCTTGCATGTGCAAAACAATTTGCGGTCTAAGATCACCCTGATGTCCCAAAAATAATGCAGGAATCCTGCAATACATTGTTTTTACAGGAAACATCATATTTCTGTGTCTGTCGTTGCTTGTGGAAAAGGGCATTCCTTTAAGCCTGTAATGTCTGTGGCTTTACTGTCTAGCCGTAAGTTCACCAATAAGAGTAACCATTTAATACACTGGTGAAAGAGTCAAAAGATCTAAAAATAAAATAGTACTGTTTCGGTAATATTAGAAGCAACATAGTATGTATTTCTTTTGTGTGCTATTCTTAGTAGTTTTACTAGTATCATAACTACTATTCTTTACTGTGGATTGCTTTCACTTGATTTCCTTTCTAGTCCTTGTTCATGAACATAACATGAAATCACTACAAAGTGTTCTTTGACAATATCCCTGAAAATTAATTATGTAATAGCAGTGAAAACCAACTTGGACTTGTTCATCCTCTTGTAAAAAGGATTTTCTTAGTGTCCAACTCCAGAAGGACATCCTTCTGGCAAGTCTTGATAAAATGAACTGCCATGCATAGTCAGTGGACTGCATGAGAGGATCTTTCTAAAGAATCAAAGTTTCTAAATTAATATTGTGGGAGCGACTTTAATCAATTAGTATAATTAGATGAGGAGTACCCCAGTAATTGGTGGTTTGGTGAAGCATAGAGGCCTATTTGAACCCAATTGAAATGCTTTGAAATATTAGAGGTGAACTTTCTAAATCTGCCTTGTACAGTATACGGTTTCCAGGGCACTAGATAATGTGCTACAGTAACAGGAACTATAACATTTTACTTTTGTGCCTTTTATGTTTTGCACAAGGTCACAGAGTGACTGTGATGCAATGTCTGACAGTACTGGCATGACGAAAGAGTCACACTGACAATTAGTCTTCATCCAGAGCTCTCACACCATATCAAAGATGTTACGCTCTATTTCATCCTATTTGGTTGGCCACATTGACCCATGCTAATGAATACAGAGGACTGTGTCTATGTTACGCATGCAGGTACCCTGTATGTGTGTTTGTGTTTTTCCCCTCCTGCCGTTTCCCCAGGTGTCCCTTATGTTCCCGATTGTGCTTGTTGGTGTTTCCCACCTGGCAGTCATGAGTGCATCGCCTGACTGCTGAGTTGGACCAATCAGTGGACACCCCTCTTAATTGCACCACCTGTTCCTTTTTCCATTACCCAATCACATCACACATCCCTGGTTTAAAGACCCAGTCAGTTGGTTCCCCCAGACAGACTCTTTTGATTTACCCCACATGGACATAGACACTCTTGAGATACAGACCCTTTTTTGATAGACAGACACTGTTCAGTCATACATCTCACTTTGTCCTGTTTCATGTGAGTATGTATTGCTGTGGTGTTTTGTTTGGTGTTGTCTAGTCAATTGTTTGCTGTGTGCTGTTTAGTCCTTGTTCAACCTATGTTTTTGTTTATCCCTGTGTCCCTGGGAAAAGGGGTTTTTAGCAAGTCGCCCTTGGGCAGACACAACCTGTAGGAAAACTGTCTAAAAACAAAGTCAGAACTGAGCGGACCACCCACTGTATTTTTGTATTGGTTAGTAGTGAGCTAAGTGGTTCTTGAGGCAGGCAAGTTCAGTTTAGGGGTGTTTGGACGATATTATTTCATTTCTTGGGTCCAGCTCAGCCCCTTTTCCCTACCCCCTTTACTGTGTGTTTAAAATAAACATTTTATGTTTGACGGTAGCTTTGGTTGTCTGTATCTTTTTTTCTCACAGTTCATTTACACTACACCACTTTGCATGAGTTTTATGTTACGGGTCTCTGTACCATCCACCCTAGACTGCTAGAGCCACAGGGTTCGTAACAGTCTAACCATGTAAAACATGATGTGATTAAAATAAAACCTGTCCTAGAGGTTGCCTGTTTTACAGGCACACAGGGTCGGGATGCAAAACAATGAATGCGACTGTAACACATTACCTCCAATCATATGATTGCTGCTCATATTTGTTTATGCCTTTTGAACAGCAGATTTGAATTGACTTGAATTGCTGTTCACAGGTGTCCAAATGTGAAATATGTAACCTCATATTAATCATTGTGTTTGTGACCTGTGGACATATTTTGGACTTTTTTACTTTTAATTGTCTTCCAACATGAAATCAAAATTTTTGTTTAGGGTCACTGATCTATGCAAAAGTTTGCAATGTCAAAGTGAAAAATAAAACATGCACATTTTTCTAAATGAATTCATAATAACTACTTGATTGCAGAGGAATTGCGATAGCACACCTGAATGAGCTGGGGGCATGTCACCTAACTCCTTATGGGCAGTCCACCTGTGTACAGTCAAGGTGTTACACATGATTTCATACTGAATTCATCAGTTTCTGGGATGTCCCACTGATAATTGTACATTGCCTGTACAATTATCAAAAACATGAAGACGAAAGACCATTGAAAGATTCAAAAACTCCAATCATGGGTAGGAAATAAGAACATTTAGAAAGAACTGAAAACACTCCATACAGAAAAAAGTTTCATTTTTGACATTCTCAGGACAGCTGACTGCGGTCATTGATTAAGGGTGACCTGTGAAAGTAGTTTGCCCACACATATACGCACCAGAAGAATAGTAGTATACTCTGGGGCTGCTTATTCACGTCTGTAAATATTGTTTCATTCAGTGATCCATAAAACTGTGGCGGTGTTGTCTTTCTCCTTCAAAGCACTGTCACACTGTCTGTCAATGGGCTCCAGTTGTGTGTGTGATGATCCAAGCCCAGCTCAGGACAATCCTGTCAAACTGACAAAACAGTGGTTTCCCAGCATGCAACTCAATCAAAGAGCTGCTGCATGTGTGACATTGTGGTGGGGGCCCATTTACTGCTGCCGGCGGGAGACACAAGAGCAAAAGACGTGTTGCGCATTGGTTTGGAGGGTGAAATAAGTCAGGGTGGACTAGGATTACAGTTCATTCACGTAACCCCTCTTTGCCTGGAGCTTGTTGCAGCCAGTCAGCATCTTGTGTGTGACAGCGTGCTCCCATCAGGTAGATCGCACTGTCCCATAAGTCCCATTCTCTGTCTCTCCCAATCATCAATTTGTTGCAGAAACGTCCTCAATTTTTTTCAAGTTATCACTCATTTCTTTAGATAAAATTTTAAGATGAGTGGTGTCTTTGGTGTCAGAAAGGAGATTGAAACCATTTGCCTGTTTCAATCTCTTTACCATTTGTCTGTCTTGCAAGTTCATAGCAAGTTTAGAGGACTTGCTTGTCTTTTCCTAAGACATTTTTATAGTGGTTAGCCTGCTTGCTTGAAAATTTCTGACTGAGGATGTATTCCTTTATTATTTTCTCAATCCCCCTCTATTGTCCCTTATCCTACAGACAACCACATCTCTCCAGAGCGACGGCTCTTAATCGTACCATCCTGTTCTTCAGCATGCTTCGGACAAATGTATTCCTTCACCAAGAGCTCTCGATCACCAACCTCCATGGACAACCGAATTGTTACACCAAATGCATTTTTCTTACCTCACTCACCATACAAGCTACCTCATTTACCCCCCCACCCCCACCCCCCCATTCCCTTACAGTATGTTTTTAAACTATCACAGTAAGTTGAAAGTGTGGTCTTTCAATTCAGTTCCTGTACATTTTTCCTGATCTCGTTGATATTGCTGTATGGAGATCCTTTTTGACGTGAATGATGTAACGACCATGCTATCCCAAAAAAATTGTGTTATTTAGTACAGTGGCTAGTTTATATGTAATGTTATGAAATAGTTTCAGGATGCTATCATGCCTGGTCCTAAATCATTGGATAACAAAAATAGGCTGTAATTACAACAGTAAGACACTAATGACTGTAAAAGTCTGCCGTGTTCTTTTTATTTAAACATTGATTGTCATAAGGGGTTGTTCAGGGCAGGCTGGGTAATTTGCATTCAGCAAGAGGCCAGGAGATCTGGTCACAAGCAGAGTCCGTGGGCAGACAAGATACACATTTTATTAAAAATCTGTGGACCACCACATCTTAATGCAAGGTATAAACACAGCTTGAAAGAATTTTAATATTCTTTTTTATGTATTTTTTTGCAGTTACAGTAGTCTAACATATCAACTTTCTTTACCCAAGCTGTAATTCATATACAGTAGCAAGTTGCAGGTAATTATTGAAAAGCAGGAGGACTGTGAGAACGACCATCCACCTGATGCAGGCACCAGTTAAATAAAAAATCCAATGATATCAGTGCATGCCCATAGAAAGTATACCCAATCAGCTGTGCCTCACAGCTTGAAATGGTAAATGAAAAATACAGTGATTAATGAAGTTCACAGTAACATATCTTAAGTGATCAAACAAAAAATGGTTTAGTAATTTCTCTCATGGTATCATGTTAAAGACAGTACAGGTGCTGGTCATATAATTAGAATATCATCAAAAGGTTGATTTATTTCAGTAATTCCATTCAAAAAGTGAAACTTGTATAATGTATACATTCATTCCACACAGACTGATATATTTCAAGTGTTTATTCCTTTTAATTTTGATGATTATAACTGACAACTAATGAAAACCCCAAATTCAGTATCTCAGAAAATTAGAATATTGTGAAAAGGTTCAATATTGAAGACACCAGCTGCCACACTCTAATCAGCTAATTAACTCAAAACACCTGCAAAGGCCTTTAAATGGTCTCTCAGTCTAGTTCTGTAGGCTACACAATCATGGGGAAGACTGCTGACTTGACAGTTGTCCAAAAGACGACCATTGACACCTTGTACAAGGAGGGCAAGAAACAAAAGGTCATTGCTAAATGACTGACTGTTCACAGAGCTC
>JACXGI010019675.1:0-11877 GCA_016801175.1 Esox masquinongy
GTAGATGGGAAGGAGTGGGAGATGGAAGAAAAACTGGGAGGATGTAGATGGGAAGGAGTGGGAGATGGAAGAAAAACTGGGAGGATGTAGATGGGAAGGAGTGGGAGATGGAAGAAAAACTGGGAGGATGTAGATGGGAAGGAGTGGGAGATGGAAGAAAAACTGGGAGGATGTAGATGGGAAGGAGTGGGAGATGGAAGAAGGGAACGGAGGGTTGATATCCAAATCCTATCACTGTATGGTGACATTGCCCAATGCAGTGCTTCATGGACAGTAAATCCATTAAACAAATCACGTTAAACAAACGGCCCACTGATCTTTAATTAGTGAGTTGTTAATCGCCTTTAAGACTCTATCTCTATCTGCATGGGGGAATCACTGTCACACACTACGGGAGAGTCCAACAGACCTGGTCAAAAGAAACACACTGGCTAGGGAATGTGGCACCAATTGGAACACATCCCAACTCAATGAGAGAAATTATCTTGCAAAGGAAATGACACCTGAACCTGAATACTTGACACCAGGTCACAACCTTTGACCTTTGCACCAGGAGTCATCTAGGAGACATGAAGTCATCCATTACTGTCGTTTTAGAGGAGGTTGGGTGGATGTGTTTTTTTCTAATATTCCAGCACTGGTCAATAACTCTGCTGGCCTTTACAAAAGTAGACAAACTTGAGCAGAAAATAATTTATTTGCTAAATGCATGACTTTCCTCCAAAGTTGACAATAAGCAACAACAAAAGTATTCCACCTTCCTTAGTCATAGAGGAAGAAGGTTGATTCACTACTTTGCAATTAAACATGTGCTACTATACCTTGCATTTGTATGTTAACTCTTTTAAAAACATAAATGAATGTAAACACTCACACCCTGTCAACCTTTGAATAGTTCCACCATGTGTTTTTACATATTGAGCTTTAACAACAGCAGAAATGTATTAATTAATCATGGATGTCTCAAAAGCCAAGCCTGAATGCAACACAGCTTGGCTCCCAAAAGCCATTCTGAGTCTAGCTAAGAAAAGGTCCAAAGAATTTGACCCCTTCAGGACTCCATCTGTTAGCGGCGTAGCGCCTATCTCAACTTCCTTAACATTAGCGGTTCTGACAGTACTTCTCAACAGAGAATCTGATCCCAAAGGTCAGCAAAGAAGGCGCTAAAACTTCAAGCTACTGCTATGCTGCTAACTTGGTTTTCTGGGAGTTTAGCCAGCACCTTCAGGCAGCGTGTGAGAGTGATGGAGGTGAGGAGAACAAAGGGAGAACTTGACGTGTTTCTGTCCTCTCTATGTCCGCCCATATGGCTTGCTGGTGTTTGTCTGCCGCCTTAGAGAGTCCACCCGCAAAGCATCACTTGGCAGAGGCTCCGTGGACGGTGAGTACAGTGAAAGCTTTGTCTCAAATCCCTATTGGGTTGTGTTCATGCTAAGGATAAACACACAGCTATGAGGAACGATGCTTACTGTATCTCTCTAGAGGACCGAAGTTAGCTATAATGTCTTCCAAATCTTGTAAGCAAACAGTGCAATCGTGGGTGTTGGTATTTTTCTATCAAAAAATGGGTTAAGAATGTCTGGATGTGAAATATGGCCGGGTTATTGTTGCTTTTTCAACTTCAGAGGTGTCAAGTCACAATACACAATGTCTCACTTCACAGGAAGATAGCACCTCAAATTAAGAAATGTCTACGGGAAGCACACAGGAACAGGGAGATGAGTACTTCAATCGTTAAGTCAACAAGTATTTGCCGAAGGAGTCAAACCAACCCACTTGTACTCCACTGGAGACACATTTACTGGCTAACTTCATGGAATAAAAGTAACTTTTTACCAAGCGTGCAAAAAAGGGCAGTTTATGTCTTTGCAAACCCTGTGAATGTCAAACATACGTTCTGACAAAATAATATGCACCCATCGCTTTTTGCCTGAGCGGAGAATAAATAAATAAATAAAAGGAACATAAAGGAGAGGACGCAGGCAGGGGCGCATTTGGGCTTTTTTCTGTTCTCTTTTTAATCAGCAGAAGAAGAGTGACATGTCCAATCATAACAAAACATCAGCTGTTAAATGGGCCTTTGCAATCACTGTCAACCAGCTGCCATTAGAGAGGAACCCTTCCTGGACATCAATCAGCTTTTATGGGCCTGATTTATTTATTCATTATTTAATTATATACACAACTTTTTTTCACACTTTGTGTTACGTGCACTCGCCTAATCATACATTGTTTGCAATCAAATTGCTGTTATGCACATGTCAGTTTTGTTGTTCATGTAGATACTTTTTTGGTGGGGGGGGGCTTGTGTTAAATTTGGAGGTTTAAGTCTCTGATGAAATACAAAACATAACTATCTCTACTTGAAAGTGTAATTGCTCTGTTTTAGTAACTAGAAAGAAAATATGGTCAAAGTAAAGTGTCTTACAGCTAGTCATTAAAACAGCTAGCCAAATAAAGTTACCCACAACTTTATAGTCGAACACTGAAACAGACAAATAATTATCTGCCTTTTAATTTTACACTGGCTATATTACATGAATGAAAAAAAATCCTGCTTAAAAATGACAACCTCACTGTATAAATTAAATGGCAAATACCAAGTGTGGAAATCTTGAATTATTTTCTCAAATTAAGCACATTAGCCATGAAATTATTTGCTTTCGTTTAAGAAGCCGTGCAATCCAATTTGAAAGGCTGCATACAGTACATCTATTGTGATTCGCCAGTGATCCTCTGGAACTGAACAAGCACGAAAAAAGCAAACGGGTCGGGTCACCCAAGTATAGAAAAATAAGACGTGTTCTGCTGTGAGTGTGATTGGAATGGAAGATTAGCCAGGTTTAATCAGGATATCCATCAGCAGACAACATTTGCACAACCAACCGATGCTGCAAGAAGACATATCTTGAAGAGTTACCAGTTACATAAACTTGATAAAACTAGAATAATGGTATAATTTTATCAGAGATACATTGAATTGTTAGGTAGGCTCAACCACAGGCTGGTGAAAAGCCAGACCAGTCGATGATTGTTCCATCAATCAGTATCTAATACTGTTACTGAGGCAATAGAGTTTCATTTGCATTGCACATGCTATCACGCAGAAACAATGGTAGATTGTTGATAGATCCCTCACATTGAAAGAAAGGCCAAGAGAAACTGTATTCAAACACTCTGAAACACACTGGCCACCAAAGTCTAGGTTAAAACCAGCACTGCCCAGGGAGGCAATATCAGCCGGCATCCCCTCCCCCTGAGCATGGGCGCCTGTATAGAAAATGAGATTGCGTGAGTGTCCTCACTCGCGTTGACGTGTGTGACTTCCTGGTTTGTGTGGATGCCAATGAAGATGGTTTGCTATCATCAACTTTCCTGAATCCGTTGGGTGTTCTTGTGATGAAACAGAGCCATAGCTATAATTAGAAACGCTGAAACTGGGGAAAACGGGGGGAAATGGCAGTGAATACGGGTATACTGTATATGTATTATATTTAAGCATGAATAAAAATTCCATGGGCTAACCAGTGACTGTTTGGACTGAGAGGTCTTTTTGGAGTGCCTGCTTAGAATTGCTTGGGCTCTTGGTGACATTATTTTGTACCAGTGGTCTTGCACGGTGGCAGTAGATCTTTTATTTTTTTAATATTGCCAGATCAACTGGTGATGCAGCACTATTTTATGTAGATGAAGCATTAACTTTACCATTGATCTATAGGACACTTGATGACATCATAATGATGGCAATGTTGCTTCCTACTAAGTATACCATAGCCATTGGAGCTAGTGTAATTTAGACAAAGCAGTAATCAAGCCAGATTCAGAATAACCATTCACCATTAGATTTCCAAGCAACACTTGTCCATGCGAGTCAAAATATAAATGAATCTATCTAGCTGGCAAGATAAAATATGTTATGTGCCCACATTGATCCATTGATCCACACTGAGCATAATGAATCATGTAGCACTTATTAAAGTAGGCTAGCTAGATAGCTAGCTAGCAGGGCTTATTACCACGGCTAGGTAGTTGTTTTAGATATTCTTTGAAAATGTTGAATGTTCTTTTTTCTCATCTGATCAACCTAGTCTTTCCACAAGATTCATTGAACTGCCATTTTAGCATATTTTTCCATGGGCCCCTTGTTTATCATTGGCAGCATAGCTAGTCTTTGGTATACCTTTTTCTGTCCGCTTTGTGTTAGCCATGTCTGTCTGTGGTCCTGGGGGAGGCCAGTGGCCATGCCGTAAGAGTGTGCAGGCCACATTTCCCCGACAAATCATACCAGACTAGTCTAAAACCACCAGAGGGGCTACTCCAAAATAAAGTTGAGTAAAGTGTTGACATTTGAAATGTCCTCCATTTGAAATGACCCCGTAGGGTCAGGGCTGTGTACTATATATAGCTTTAGGGCCACAGGATGCCTGAGGCGTTCTGAGCAGGGTGTGCCTGCTTCAACAGGCACGTCATATCAGGGTGGATCCCACCTGCAGTCATCAGGTGCACTTTTGACAGGGAGATGATTCATTGGCTGTTTAATCAAATAAGCCCTTGTATGCCTCTCAGGCGAAAGTTGTGCTGTTTATCGTTACATCCTGGTTAACACCCCCATCAGCACCCTGTCTAGTGGTGGCCAAATGTCACCCTTCCAGCATGGCTCAAATTGAGGGGTACATGGGGGTTTTCTTTGTTGAAAAAAGGGTTAGCTTATGTTAGCTTGCTTATAATTGTGGCATTTTTCCACATCGCAAAAAGTCTCAGAACTTCTTGGCAGAGCAATTCCATACTCTGGGGCCAAAACGAAAACCGTGGTTGATGGGAAGAAAGGAGAAGGAAAAGTAATGGTATCAGCAGTGAAGGTCCTAGTCAAAATGAGGGCACTAGATAGTCAATAGTAATGGTATCAGTAGTGAAGGCCCTAGTCAAAATGAGGGCACTAGATAGTCAATAGTAATGGTATCAGTAGTGAAGGCCATAGTCAAAATGAGGGCCCTTAGTAATGGTATCAGTTGTATTAGTCATGGTCCGTTAAGTTGAGCTTCTTTGATCTGGTTGTTAAAGTGGTTTTGTAAAAGCGAAAACAAAAGTGTTTGCTCTGCTCCTCCTTTAAACGTCGTTCTCTTGATAAACTACAAGTGTGGAAAAAGCATACAATATGACTTTGGGACAGTAGAGGGCGATGAGCTGGTAGTAGCCATACATGGTTTTACCGAGAGGAAGAACCTAAGGTCATTGCCATCTCTTCAGGAGTTCACCATAAGGGCTCAGAACTTGGGTGCTAGACTTCGAGTTGCCTTAAGGGAAAATGTAACACGCACTAACAAAAAGAAGACCAAAAAGAAGACTGAATAAACCCTATTCCCTACAAAATGTTGTCACAATACATGCACACACCGTTGCAATTGGGAAGGATGCAGTCAAAACGAGAAAACCCCACTGACCTTTTTACAGGGATCACGGTGTATAGCAGGATAGGGAATGAACAAGCTTTATCTCTCACCTCCTCTCTCTCTGGATCTCTACCCTTTATTTTCCTCTCTCCTCGTCCGGTTCCCTCCATTCTATTCTCCAACACAAACACAGAAAGACACAGATAAACACGCGCTCTTTCTTTCTCTTTCAAACCCACTCACACACTGTGCCATTAAGCAAATTGCGAGAAGGTCCGTTCTGGCACTCTGAGTTGCATCTCATCTCATAACTCATCCGGCAACCCCCCGCCCCACCCCCAGCCCCCGCACACCCCTATGACCCCCAGGCCCCCCTCACATGCACATGCACACACACACACACACACAAACACATGCACAGCCCTCATTTATTGATTAAACAACTTGAACCCCCTGTTGTCACAGCAGGACCGTGAACAAACAACAGCAAGGTAAACAACATTGTTGTCTTCTGTTGATGTTGTGACGGTCGTGGCGAATGCATATGGTCCAGGGGAGGAAATGACCGGTTCAGGAAATGTTTTGTAAACATTTTGAATTGTGTGTGTGTGTATATTTTATATGGAAGTGTCTTCTCACCTCAGCTGGCATGGCCGTCTCTGTTAATCACAGCCAGGAATGTCGCCATGACACTGCCACCACTTAAATTTTGTTATCGGAGGCAGGCCAGGATGGAGGGCACCTTTAAACCAGATTAACATTTGCCTGTGTATTACATAAGCAAACACAGGGCCTTGATCATGATTAAAATAAGAGGAAAAAGATTATCGCTCTGTGCCTGCCTGCAGAATGATGAGCCCTAAGCAATGAGAGGAGAGAGAGGGTGAGAGAGAGTGAGGTTTTCTAAACTGTTTTCAGAGGAAATCTGATTCTCTCGACTTTCTTTGTTCTGATAAATGTGGATGACACCATGTTGTGTGCCTGCTCCAAACAAACACCAAGTGGAGTTTACTTTGTCCTTCAAGGTCACAAGCATTGTATTAGGTTTCTTGTCACTCAGAGATTCTGTACGTTCCCTTTGGTCCCGTTCTCCTAATCTTACGTTTAGGTTGTGTACTTTCACCTTTCAGCCTCTGTAAGCGTACATGTCATTGCCCTCATTGTCAACCAGAAGCATTATTGGTTAAATGATGCATCAGGTGACCATTCCAGACAGCCGCCCACAGGAAGTGATGCAATCTGGAGGAATGGTGGGTCCTTTTATTCAGACCAACAGCCCAGCTGTGTTTGATGAGAGCACATGCTTCCGTTTTGATTTCTGTTGGTTTGTATGTTTGAATTTAGCTTGAGTGGTTTAAAAAAAGAATAGAGATTTACATATAAAAGTGAATGGAAAATTTTAACTATATGAATATGGAATAATATATAGATCTTGATTGCCATGTTTGAATACAACCATGCCTTGTAATGAATACATGTTGAAACTGTTCCTTTGGCTGTCTGCCTCCGCTTCACTCTGCGTGATCAGTCCCAGATCCAGAACCTGTTGCTTTCCCAACTGTGACATACATTTTAAAAACCAAACTATGTACACAAAACAACTGAATGTGTCATAATGCTGGCCCACACTGCATGGTAATTTCCGGCGGCGGTCTCTTCTTCCTCTGGGTTTCGGTCTATCACTGACCCCCTAACACGCACGACTCCCTGCGCTCTCTCCCCTTATGCTACCTAGCTCCAGCAGCGAGTCCCTCCCCCCCGGCCCAACCCTGTCTGGCATTCCCCCACACAGACCCCTCCACCCTGGACCCCTCCAGCAGACACTGTCCCCTCCCTCCACCCTCCATGTTAATGATTACCCGCTAAGGCTCCCGCTTTGTGAATAAAGGGGATAATTGGCTATCATTGTCTCCCTCAGCCCTGGTGCTGTTCAGAGCAGTCATGGTGGAGGCTGCGGCCAGATGCCCAGCGATCACACTCAAAGCTCCCTAATTAGAGTGAACCTGAGGACCACAGCGCCACACAAAGCAGGAAAAGGGCAATTAATGCTAAAGTCCTCCCCCCTCCTTATTTCTCTTCACTTCCTTCTGCATCCCCCCCCTCCCCCCCTGTCCATCTGTCAGAATGTGCAGGTGAAAGGATGGCCAAGGAGGCTGAACTACTTTTTTCTCACACACACACACTCACAAAAAAGAGAGGTCCATATGGAGAACCGTATGGCCGACAGCCCGATCTCCACCCTTTATCACACACCCACACACACACACACACACACACACACACACACACACACACACACACTCTACACTTAAACACTTCTTAACAATTATTAGGGTAATATCCCATACCTTTCTAACTAATATATCCCTATCCCTTCCTAAATATCAGTCATCCTACATACAGTAGATAACGGTCATTGTGTTTGTTTTTTGAAACCCATGTACACGCAAACAACATGCTAACAGGAAGATTACAGATTACAAATTTGCATCTTCCCAATGCAGGGGTCCATTAGGTATTATAATGACTATGGAATGGAGATAGGATATGCCTGGGGGAATAATTGCTATATCCATGAATTAATTCAAACCTCCATAAGGTGTATTTACTTAAGCAATTTAAAAGCCTTAACAGTACTCCATCAGGTATCAGTGATATTCAAATGACCCATTTGTACCTTCTTATTTTGTATTAAATTTTTGGGGGGGATGACGGAAATACACAGAATAGTGACATATTTACATCCGTACTCATTTAAATGCATTTTAGATTAATCTGTAGCAGCGGAGCACGTTCACCGTTAAAAGAACCTTTTAGCATGGCAGCAACGTAGCAAGCGTCCTAAATGTATTTACATTATTCATGAGACTAGATTTGGATAATGCTGTCCTCCACTATTCATTCCCTATGGTGAGTTAACATGTATTAAGAGCGATTTGGGGAGATGTGGGTTCACAGTGAATGGGTTTACATTACCCAGCCAGCTAATAGGGTTGAGTGAACACATTTCATGCAGTTCATACCCATGTAACAATAATGGAATTCTATGGAGGCACAAGACTTTAAGATCCCCGGGTATTCAGGCCTTTAGTGTGAATATCTTGGTAATCAATTGCATTGGGTTTAAAAAGAAGCTGATGACCTGTGCTTGAACCGGCGACATTTTGCAGATTCGCTTTAAAGTCTGTACTAAAAACATGTCCTGATGGCTAAGAGTACGAAGAGGTGCTGATTATTCTTTTTGTGGTGGTGTTGTGTTACGGTAAACAGGAAGTTTCACAGACACGCTAAAATTCTGTATTAGCCATAGGAAAATCTTGTAGATTGGCGGAGAACTCTAATGTCTCCTGGTACAATTAATGAGCAACTGTGTAAGCATTCCTGACGGCACCATGTTCCCCTTGGGGCCTTGGTCTGAGGTAGTGCACTTCTCAGGGAGTATTCGGTACATCTGTGTTTAGCTTTGTTGCCCTCTTCATCTTCCTCTCAGGGAGTCTTTTGTCCCTTTCCTCCTGACATTTCCTAGCAAGTCAATCAACACCTCACAATGGCGGCGTCACGGCAACGACAAATGTGCCAGGAAACAACAGCGTCTTTGTGACTTTAACAAGTTTAACAACTCCGCCACCATCGGGACAGGCGAGATGTGCTGTAACGACAATCAGTAGGAAACGGAAGACCTACAAACAACAGCGTGTCGTGTGATGCAGGACCTAACACCGGGTACACAATGGATCGAAACAATCCGATCCCAAGTCATTCTATTAGCTTTTATCATTTCATCGTCATGACATCTGTATTATATCGTCATGTGACCATTACATTAAACTGTCATATTTTTCGGTATTTTTATAATGGAAATGTTTTCTGTAAGATGCGAACAAATAGCAGAATACTGTATTTAATAGCTGCGTAGACAACGTGGGACGTGTTCCCAGTGACACCCAATAGATTACTTTGGACAACAGCCTATGGTTGATGCCATATGCACTACAGTATGTAGGGAGCGGAACACGCCCTCAGGCTCATAACACTTGCCTGGACGAGAGCCACTCTTTTAATCAGTCCCTTTGAAAGTGTGGAGAGAGTCCCTAGAAAGGACAGTTGTTCCCTGCCCGCGCCACAAACGGCACTCCATTCCCTGTGTAGGGCACTTCTTTTTGTCATGGCTCACCGGACGATAGCAGTGCCCTATGCAGGGACGAGGGTGAGGATTTGGATGCCGGCAGTGTGCTGTGGTATCAGTGTAATCTGCTGCCAGATGCACAAGATCGTTATCTTAATAATGACCATCAAAATTATATTTTAATGCTGAGATCGGCACTGGCAGGCACGCCGTTCCACCCCAGGGAGAGAAGGGCTTGGTGCAGACAGACACACTGCTCCTGCTTAGATGTTATCACCAGGCAGCCCGGCGCTATCAGATCTGCCTCCGAGGATGTGTGGCTTACCAAAAAATAGAGCTGGCGAGGAACAAAAAACATCGGAGAGGAACTTGCAGGACAACGAGTAGAGGACGGGAACGCTGTGGAAACGCTGTGGAAACACTGCGGAAACACTGCGGAAACAGCCCAGGCCATGAAGATGTTGACAGTGTCTTTGTCTTCGACACTGTATCTCTGTCTGTCTGTCTGTCTGTCGTTCTTCTTGGTCTCCATCTCTGTCTCGGCTTGCAGGATGTTTTGTACTATAACTTGCAAATCGTCCAACACCTTTTATTTGCATGTCTAACATATGAGTCTATAATCTCTGAGGAGATCTTACAAAAAAATCACACGCAGACACACGCACACGCAGACACAAACACACACACACCCTGATACACCTGCCAATAACAATGTGCATTAGTGTGCTGAGAGAAAAAAAATCCTAATTACACAAGTCTTGACTTGATCGAAGCTGCAATAATACACACTGAAATATAGGAGTACATAAGATATTGTGTTACTGGACAACCATGTGTCCAATTTTATCATCATGATTTTACAATGAGAAAAGAGAAAGAGAATGAACGAGAGAGCGAGATAGCTAGAAAGGGAGAGAATGAGAAGAGGGGAAAAAGAAGGGAGGGAGGCCTATTTATCACTCTAATTACGGGAGGCATATCAGAGGCCCGGTGCGTTGTGGGACGGTCTGACTCAGGGAAACGTCTTCTGCGGAGGTCGCAGACCAGCCGGGAAGCCTGCTGAATATTAATAGAGGGACAGAGGGAGGACAGCGAGGGAGTAGAGGTGCGGACAGGGAGATGCCTTTTATTAGAGAGACTAATGGTGCACTTGAGTAAACATCCTTTCCAATATCTAGGATGTTGCTCTGACCCCCCCCCCCACCACCACCACCACCACCATCTATCTCACTCTCCCCCCCTCCCTCTCTCCCTCTATATATATCTCTCTCTACCTCTCTCTGTCTTCCTCTCTTTCCTCTGGCCTGTTTTAAATGAAGCGTGGTGCAGAGTGGATGTGGGCAGGTCAGGTGGGTCAGACCCTGATATTGCACGCTGCCATTCGTTATGACGCGGGGTTAACCCCTCACGTGCCCGGGACTCCGCGACGTACCAGGCAGAGCCTGCCCCTTGTTCCAACTCTGTTCCAACGTTCTTTCAGTGGTTAAACACACGTCGGGACTGTTGACGTGTCTGAGACGTACGTGCTTTTAAGTCATTTGACTCTCCATAGAGGCATCTACTCTCAAACTCAGTCAGTGCTTAAGTGTGGACTGCCTTTCTCTTTGTGATGAAGGCAATTTATAGAGCAGAAGACTGGTTCAAATCATGGCAGTACATAGCTTATTCATAATTTAGCTTAGGGAATGGCACCTTATTCCCTATGGAGAGACAGAGAGATATGTGTTCAACCTGTCTGGCATACATTTCCCTCTGTAAATCAAGGTACCACTGTCTGGTCTTGTTCCACTGGAATGTGGCCGCTTTTACCAGACCAAATGGCATTCGTGCAGAGAGGGAGGGAGAAAAAAGAAAGACAGCGAGAAAGACTGAAAGAGATACAGAGAGAAGCTTGAGGGAACCCACCCCTTTATAACATGTACAGTAATGTCCAAACGGACCTTTTTTTTTTTTAATCTACATAGGAATATTGCAATAACCGTTCAATCTGATCGTGAGCCGAGATTTCCAAAAGGTCAACTTATCTCGCAGACACACATATGCAAGCAATGGAGGGAGAGACAGAAGAAAAAAGTCTGTAATGATAATTCACTGCTCAGACAATGAAAGGAAGAAGATGTTATCATTAAACAACATCTACACACGGGGGGGGGACAGGTTTTTTGCTGGACTGGCAAAGGGGAAAGGCTTATCGAATACAATCTGCGTGATTAAAACCCATCATTCCGGACTGGGTGCCCCCCCCCCCCCCTCAGGGCGTCACACCTTGTGTCTCCCTCCGCCCAACCTTTCATCGTTGTGCTTGGTTCAGTAGGAGAAGGTGAACAGCCTGCCCCTGTTAGTCTGAACCTTGTGTCTCCC
>JACXGI010019676.1:0-11982 GCA_016801175.1 Esox masquinongy
GTTTCTATTCATGGGAATAATCAGCATATAAGACATGTTTACCTGTAACTCTTCAAGGAACCTTGGTTTCTATTCATGGGAATAATCAGCATATAAGACATGTTTACCTGTAACTCTTCAAGGAACCTTGGTTTCTATTCATGGGAATAATCAGCATATAAGACATGTTTACCTGTAACTCTTCAAGGAACCTTGGTTTTCAGCTAGGAAGTCTTGGACATTCTAAATGGGAATAAATGATAAAATCAGTATATTGATGCATGTGTTTTGAAAACTGAATGCTGATTGGTTAAAAGCCATGGAACACATGAAACCGCACACCGCAGGTATGATAAAAAGAAATGCTTAATTTCATTGGTAACCGGTTCAATAGCAAATAGGCACCTCATGGTTTTTGTATTTTACCAATATACCACATGTAAATGCATCCTTTAGCCGTGGTATATTGGCCACACCCCTTTGTGCTTAATTGCTTAATAATTATTATTGCGTAATTATCAGCGCCAAAAAGGAAGACTCTCTGAACAAGGACAACCCTATTTCTATAAACATAAGTTCAAGTACAATTTAAGTTATTTCTATTACTTTTACATGTGCATTTCTAAGTGTGAAAATACTAATAGTTCTTTGGAAAAAGGTTTATTTGTAAATACAAATATTTAACAGAGGTAATTTAATTCATTTAGGATAAGTAATTGTTTTACATTAAGTATTTACCTCCACGAAGTTCAGGAGTTTACCTGTGGACACCTCAAGGCCCTTTTTGGCCACCTCAGTCTTCCGTAGCTGACACTCAAAAACAGCTACTTTCTTTTTCAGCTCCTCCACCTCATCCTGTCAGGACGTACAACAAAAACAACAAGATCATCGTATGTCATCAACTTGGGATTCATTGTATGTCCTACATCAGTGGCCTTTGGCTAACATTTCTTGTGTGGAAAGATTGGTTGTATTTATATGGCGTGCTACCTGGGTGAAGGTGTTGCTTGCCAGATCAGTAAAAACTAACCTAACAGCATTAAATGAACATAACTGAGAACATGAAAACCAAGCTGCAGCAGTAGTAACAGCTCTGTGCTGGTCCATAATAGTACAAAGCAAACACTCACCCACTTTTACTGAACAGGATAGATGGAAAACGTGGAGCGGGGTTAGGGTTAGATCTGATCTGTATTTCGTTTTCACACCAGGGGTTAGGGTGAGATCTGATCTGTATTTCGTTTTCACACCAGGGGTTAGGGTTAGATCTGATCTGCATTTTGTTTTCACACCAGGGGTTAGGGAGAGATCTGATCTGTATTTCGTTTTCACACCAGGGGTTAGGGTTAGATCTGATCTGCATTTTGTTTTCACACCAGGGGTTTGGGTGAGATCTGATCTGTATTTCAGTTAGACTGTAAGGAATGTTGGGCAGTAACAGGGAAGATAAGCAGCGAGGGGGAGGTTAAAACTTATTTTACTTACACAGAGAAGCAGGAAATCCTGAAGTAGACTCAGACAGGGAAAAGGGGGAAACCATAAATGGACTCACACAAGGAGGACAAAAGGGAACCAGGATCAGGGTCCAGGAGGGTGTGGGTAGGCTCAACACACTGGATGGATGGATGGATGGGTGGATGGATGGATGGATGGATGGATGGACAGAAGCAAATACAGATAAATGGAAGGGAAGGATGGTAGGGGTTATGTCCTAGTTCCTATCAACTAGTGTTCATTCCCGGTGCTGAGCTAGATGTCATATAACAACATAACCAGAGAGTAGCCCATACTAGCTTTACGTAGCTTGCTAAGACAATTTTTATATGGGCCTGGTTGTAGCTCAGTGTTTTAGTCCAGATGAAACTAACAGCCAACAAATTGAAGACTGAAAACTTTAGTGTAGTGTGAGCATTTATCTGAGTATTGACTTGTCTGTTTCTGTAGCCATTTAAAATGTCTCTAACAAATATTTTGCCTGAGTTTAAGAATGAACCATCTTTCTGGAGTTAAATGGTAAAGCAGCTAAAGCTGCAGTTTGGGATATTAACTGTGTAATGATAATTTCCATTAGATAAACATTGATTTTATTCTTGGATAAGAAAATGTATGCATGCCTAATGTAAAATAAGTTAAATAAGCAGAAACAAGAAAGAAAAGAGAGAGAGACAGAGAGAAAGAGAGACAGAGAGACAATGAGAGAGACAGTCAGAGAGGCAGTGAGAGCGATAGAGACAGACTGAAAGAGACAGAGAGAAAGGAAGAGACAGAGAGAGAGACACAGAGAGACAGAAAGAGAGACAGATGGACAGAGAGAGAGACAGTTAAAAACAGAGAGAGAGAGAGAGAGACAGTCTACCACCAGGGAAGGCCTACAGCAGCATGTAGATCTTCACCACAAATTCTGTAAGACTTGGTTCTTGACAGTAAATCTCTTCAAAACAAAAATAATAACTGTCCAAAAAAGCTCAAATGCCAATGTATTTTAGTTCTAGTTAGTCTGTTTCTATGTTCTGTATGAATCCCCTAGGTTATTCGATTTCACCTGTGTCTTGTTTACCCCAATCATGTTCCTATTTAAGTTCCTCTGCTCTAGTGTTCCTTTATTGTTCATTGTTTGTGTTTCGTGTTCCATGTAGTGTTGGTGTGTTATGTTTGTTTAGGCCGTGTCTTATGTTAGTACGCAAGTCCTGGTTTATTAAAGTTTATTGCGCACCTGTGTCCTGCCACTGAACCATGACAACAAAATGGTGAATGACCTGAGAGACAAGGAAAGAACATCAATGACCCGAGAGACAAGGCAAGAACATCAATGACCCGAGAGACAAGGCAAGAACATCAATGACCCATGAGACAAGGCAAGAACATCAATGACCCGAGAGAAAAGGCAAGAACCCCAAAGACCCGAGAGACAAGGCAAGAACATCAATGACCCGAGAGACAAGGCAAGAACATCAATGACCCGAGAGACAAGGCAAGAACATCAATGACCCGAGAGACAAGGCAAGAACAGTGATCTACCCCATCAAAAACAACATAATGTTTGACACCTCTATTAGAATCTGGCTTCCATTTCTCCAGTAATAGAACCAATTACCCTTCATGGTGATGAGGTCTGTGGTCCGTGTACAAACCAAGTTTCAATTTAATTTGATTAACACCCAACTGAGACTCGGCATGCAGAAATTTGTAAACTAATTTTCAGAGTTCAACGCAAAACCCCAAATAATGAATGCAGAGCTGAATTGGGACTATATTAAATAATTGTTAAAATAAACGAGAAAAGGAACCAGGCAATCCTAATCCAGCAGGCCCGCGATTAGAAGGGACGAATGTTGTTGCTCTCGCTGGATTCGAACCGGGGTCTCATGTGTGACAGGCTGTCTTTATCCACTCCACAAAGTTATACACTTGAATAGTCAAAACACAGTTCTCGAAACTAGTTCTCTACATTTGCTAAAATCCAAACCAACAACAGGTATAACAGGGTTGATACACTACATTAATTGCGTTAAATTAGAAAGAGATTACTGTAGGGACCGATTGGGACAATACTACCTTGTCATAAAATTGCGTCTCGACATTAGATCATTTTGTCACACATTAACATCATGCCAAGTTTGAATATTTAGCTAGAAACCATTAAGCATTGTGTTAAACTGACTAATGTTTCATGTTTAGTTTACTTCCACCACGAATAGCATCTATGAACTGTATGGCTTTTGCCACTGGACGTTTTAACAGCTTATTAGCCAGTAATAGGCTTACTAGTATCTACTAACATACTAATTGGAATAGTCATAAGAATTGAGCAATTGCTAGCAAGACTGAAGATGAACTTTACACTGCCAAAGCTATTTCATTTCATGGCACAACATTAGCTTTTCTTTCATTCGTGAATTACTTTGGTACAATAAGTATCAATATAGGTGACGATAACTGACTTTTTCGTGAAGTGAAAAGACGAGAGAATTGTGGAAACCCCTCCTCTTTTACTGCGCAAGGGGTTGTGATCTATAGGCTATTACCCCAAAAAGCATGCACGGATGTGTACTTTTGAAAATCCACCAGAAATAGTCGCAATATAACTCTAAACAGTTTTAATTTAGGCTTACTATATCGTAGCTACAGAAGCTTAAAGTTTTAGTCTGTCCTGGACAAATCCTAACGACTACTTTGTTTGGTCAGAGCCAAGGATCAAACCCATGTCCATTGCTTGACAGATCGAGTCTCTAACCACTACGCTATTTAACAATGGGTAGTCAGTCAGTCACTCAGTCACTCAGTCAGTCAGGCACTCAGTAAGAGACATTCGTTCTTCTTGGCCAGCTCTGCTTATGAGGTCCAGCAAAAAAAGCAGCTAAATGTCACTTACTTAAAGGAAAGCAACATTCAGACCTTCCATCTCTCTGTTCTTCTAAAGAGAGATAAAGTTAGAGAAGAGCCTTCTAAACCAGTTCGGTTTGGTCTATATACCTGACCTACAGTAGTGATCCTTGTCTGCTCTACCTGATCTACAGTAGTGATCCCTGTCTGCTCTGATTGATCTAGGGTAGTGATCCCTGTCTGCTCTACCTGATCTACAGTAGCGATCCCTCTCTGCTCTACCTAATCTACAGTAGTGACCCTCTCTGCTCTACCTGATCTAGAGTAGTCATCCCTATCTGCTCTACCTAATCTACAGTAGTGACCCTCTCTGCTCTACCTGATCTAGAGTAGTCATCCCTATCTGCTCTACCTAATCTACAGTAGTGACCCCTCTCTGCTCTACCTGATCTAGAGTAGTCATCCCTATCTGCTCTACCTAATCTACAGTAGTGACCCTCTCTGCTCTACCTAATCTACAGTAGTGACCCTCTCTGCTCTACCTAATCTACAGTAGTGACCCTCTCTGCTCTACCTAATCTACAGTAGTGACCCTCTCTGCTCTACCTAATCTACAGTAGTGATCCCTCTCTGCTTCAGTGGTAATAGTGTCTGGAGTATAAAAGGACTATGGAGGTTCTGGTCAAAAGAACTGCATTATATTGAGATTATAGGATATCATTTGAGTTACCTTAGCCTGGCTGGGCTGGTTGGGACTCTGGGTCTTGAGCTCAGCGATCTCAGCCTCCAGGAGATGGATGACCTCCTCATAATCCATCTCCATCCCTCTGGCCTGCTTCTGGGCTGCCTCAGACAGGTGGATTCGGGTCCGCAGCGCACGGCTCTCATCCACCCCAGACTTTACATCCTACCAGGGAGAGGAGCGTTAAACAGGTGTAGGACGTGTGTTGTGCTTCAATTTCTTAATTCAACTGTGCCTTTAAAAATTGCAGCATTATGCTGAAAGGTTTCTTTTGTAATTATCTGCAAGAGGATGAGAAGTTGTTAAATGAACATGATTTAATCTAACAATACTATGTGTGAATGCCATGACAAATGGAATGAATAGTGTATGATTTAATCTTGTCATTGTGTGAATACCATGAAAAATTTAATGAATTGTGCATGATTTAATTTTGTCAGTGTGTGTGTGAATGTCATGAAAAATGGAATGAATAGTGCATGATTTAACCCTTGGAGGCCTGTTTTTCGGTTTTCACTACTCTACTACATTTGGGCTTATAAACAATATTTAATGTTTATGGATCATCATGTATTTGGCATCAAATTATTCTAATTAACCTCAGCTAACATAAGCATGCATGTAAATGTACTTATGAGATAGCATTTGAGTGAAAATGCACAATAAAGTACATTTTTAATCAGATTTTTTCTATATATCATTGAATTCTGACCACAACACAACAATTCGGAACATTTCTCCTAATACAAATGTTCTTTACAAACCCTTTTTCTTACACAAATATGCATTGTTTCACAATAAATGTGAACAGAACAATGAAATAATTCACCTTTTGTGCAAGCTGTCCAATACTTTTTTGACACCCATTCTTCTATTTATCATTGAATTCAGACCACAAAACCATGTGGAACAGTTCTCCCATTCCAAATATAATTTCCAAACCCTTTTTCTTACACAAATATGCATTGTATCACAATAAATGTGAACAATTAAATAATTCACCTTTTGTGCATGCAGTCCAATATGTTTATGACACCCATTATTATTTATCTATTTATCATTATTATCAGGCCACAAACAACCATGTGGAACAGTTCTCCCATTCTAAATACGCAAAGCAGACAATATCTATAATGATCACATTTGTATTACATTATTTCATGATAAATAGGTTATTTGATTTTACATACCAGCCCTATATTTGGAATCCTATTGTGCTCCATGTTGTTAGCATATTGTTAGCGTTCCTCCTTTGTGTTCTGGTAACTCAGCTATCCAGCGTGTGAAAACCAAAAAGGACTATGGCTACATTGAGTAAAAGTGTTTTTACGTTTTGCCATTTTATTCTAATAATAATACGTATAAAGCTGTTAAAAACACGTATCCTTTCTTTGTCTGTGCGAAGCGTTAGAGTGCTCTGTTAGCATTCTGTGTTATCATGCTACGTTAGCTTACTGCCTCTGCCTCTTTGTGTTCTAGTCAGTGTTGCCAACTCTCGCGAGTCAAACAAGCAACCACAGCTTCAAAAACAAGCCTAGAACAAGCCCAATACTGTTATAGCGTGTAACGGTCAATGAATGAGCCTGCAACAGTTTGAAACACAAAACATGTATTTTAACATCAACAAGTAAAGAATTCTTTACAAAATATTATCAAACGTCAACAATGCATATACAGTATGGAGGGCAGGCACCATCCACTCATCTCTGATCACCTGCGAGCAGAAGATGAGGAGAGATGGAAAACGAGGGGACAGGAGCACTAAGGGGGAGCATAAAATACATTAGTACCATATGTATCTACTATTAGCAAATATTCGCAAACTATTAGCAAATATATATATATATATATATATATATATATATATATATATATATATATATGAGTAGGCTATGTTATGCTTGTTTTTTTGTTATAAACTGTAATAATAGATCCTGCTTTGCAGTATCTGCACAGAGCTTTACTGTCATCACGGACCACATGATGTACACACTCTTTGATGTACTTTTTGCCAAACTTGGACCACTTTGTTGGCGGCATTGTTTGTGGAAATGTATCTAGTGCTATGCCATCTAATGTCATCATCACTGCTGTACTAAGTGTCTATAATATTCAATACATCTACTATACTGTTCATACTCCCCATCCTACTCTTTCAAAAATTGCTGCTAGTTTACATTGTTATGTACAGTATCTCACAGAAGTGAGTACACCCCTCACATTTTTGTTAATATTTGAGTATATCTTTTCATGTGACAACACTGAAGAAATGATACTTTGCTACAATGTAAAGTAGTGAGTGTACAGCTTGTGTAGTATACCCCCTAAGTGAAATGTCCAAATTGGGCCCAAAGTGTCAATATTTTGTGTGGCCACCATTATTTTCCAGCACTGCCTGAACCCTCTTGGGCATGGAGTTCACCAGAGCTTCACAGGTTGCCACTGGAGTCCTCTTCCACTCCTCCATGACGACATCACGGAGCTGGTGGATGTTAGAGAACCTGCGCTCCTCCACCTTCCGTTTGAGGATGCCCCACAGATGCTCAATAGGGTTTAGGTCTGGAGATATGCTTGGCCAGTCCATCACCTTTACCCTCAGCTTCTTTAGCAAGGCAGTGGTCGTCTTGGAGGTGTGTTTGGGGTCGTTATCATGTTGGAATACTGCCCTGCGGACCAGTCTCCGAAGGGAGGGGATCGTGCTCTGCTTCAGTATGTCACAGTACATGTTGGCTTTCATGGTTCCCTCAATGAACTGTAGCTTCCCAGTGCCGGCAGCACTCATGCAGCCCCAGACCATGACACTCCCACCACCATGCTTGACTGTAGGCAAAACACACTTGTCTTTTTACTCCTCACCTGGTTGCCGCCACACATGCTTGACACCATCTGAACCAAATAAGTTTATCTTGGTCTCATCAGACCACAGGACATGGTTCCAGTAATCCATGTCCTTAGTATGCTTGTCTTCAGCAAACTGTTTGCAGGTTTTCTTGTGCATCATCTTTAGAAGAGTCTTCCTTCTGGGACGATAGCCATGCAGACCAATTTGAGGCAGTGTGCGGCGGATTGTCTAAGCACTGACAGGCTGACCCCCCACCCCTTCAACCTCAGCAGCAATGCTGGCAGCACTCATAAGTCTATTTCCCAAAGACAACCTCTGGATATGACGCTGAGCACGTGCACTCAACTTCTTTGGTCGACCATGGCTAGGCCTGTTCTGAGTAGAACCTGTCCTGTTAAACCGCTGTATGGTCTTGGCCACCATGCTGCAGCTCAGTTTCAGGGTCTTGGGAAACTTCTTATAGCCTAGGCCATCTTTATGTAGAGCAACAATTCTTTTTTTCAGATCCTCAGAGAGTTCTTTGCCATAAGGTGCCATGTTGACCTTCCAGTGACCAGTATGAGGGAATGTGAGAGCAATAACACCAAATTTAACACACCTGCTCCCCATTCACACCTGAGACCTTGTAACACTAATGAGTCACATGACACCGGGGAGGGAAAATGGCTAATTGGACCCAATTTGGACATTTTCACTTAGGGGTGTACTCACTTTTGTTGCCAGCGGTTTAGACATTAATGGCTGTGTGTTGAGTCATTTTGAGGGGACAGCAAATTTACACTGTTATACAAGCTGTACACTCACTACTTTACATTGTAGCAAAGTGTCATTTCTTCACTGTTGTCACATGAAAAGATATAATCAAAAAATGTGAGGGGTGCACTCACTTTTGTGAGATACTGTATATTATTGCCATACTTGCCATAGGCCTATCTATAATTTCAATCCCACCACCAGTATTGCTGCTAGTTTACAGTACTCTTTCTAAACTGCTGCTAGTGTACAGTGTTATGTATATTATTGCTTTCTCTTCTTGCTATAGTTTGCTGTGTAAATATTTTTCTTCTTAATTCTCACTACATAGTTGTAGTGTGCTATATCACCATTCATTAGCTTATTGCACTCATATGTAACTATAATATTCAATAATTCTACCAAATTTCTGCTAGCTTACATTGTTATGTATATTACTGCCTTACTTGCCATATATAATCAATAATAGGCTAATACCCAGATTGCTGCTAGTTTACAGTACACTCTTTTAAACTGCTGCTAGTGTGCAGTGTTATATACAATGTTGGTTTTTTTCTTTTGTCTGGCTATATTTTTGCTTATATATTATCTCTCACTACGTAGTTGTCGGGTGCCATGTCACAAGAATTTAATTGTTCAGAATGACGCTGCGTTGCTCGGTGCATTTGACAAATAAACGTTGAAACTTGTAACATCGCTTGGAATTCTAACTCGATTTTTCGCCAATGGGAGGGAGGTGGGGGCGGGAAAGATCCCCGTGGGGATTTGTAGTAGAGCGAATTATACTACAGCACTTACATTATTGTGAGGCTGTGAGCAGACTGTGTCAATCAATTCATTTAGGGAAAGTAGCGACCATTAATGTACAAAAACGAAGTCGCTTGTCAGATTTTCCTAACAAGCGACCAAACCTTTTAAAACAAGCCCAAAAAAACGCAACCCGTGACCCGTGATTATTTCAAGTGACTTCAAAAGAAAATAAGCCCAAAGTCGCGTATTATAAGCGGACTTGGCAACACTGGTTCTAGTCACTTAGCACATACAGAAAACCAAACTCATTATGTCCCACCCCCCAACCTTGTGATTTGCTAGAATACATAACAGTTACCTTCCCCTGATTGGGTAAAAGAAAATATTTTGCATAGCAACATCCTTCCGTTGGTCGATTGTGCATTGGTTACTGTCAAGCAACAGCCCATCCATTGGTCAGGTGCAGTAGGGGTAGGTTGCATTTGGCCTGGATGACGACAACCAAGAAATGCCCCACGTAAACAAAACACATACAGCTCTTTTCAGCGGAATCTCAGGAAAACAGCAAAGAAAACCGATTCTTGCTATCTTAAACTGTATTGAAGATATTTCATTTTTACTGGGATTTTAGGCATAAAAGTCCTCCCCGGCCCCCAAGGTTTATCAATGGTATGTGTGAATGCCATGAAACATGGAATGAATAGTGCATGACTTAATCTTGTCAATGTATGTGTGAATACCATGAAAAATGGAAGGAATAGTGCATAATTTAATCCTGCTAATGTGTATGTGATGGAATTATGAGGTGCTATGGCTGCGGTGACAAGAGATACTGCGAAAGCTTTGTTTAACTGGAGATCCCACTGACATATTACCTCCAAACTACAGGATTACCTCCACAATACAGGATTACCTCCAGACTACAGGATTACCTCCACAATACAGGATTACCTCCAGACTACAGGATTACCTCCACAATACAGGATTGCCTGCAAACTACAGGTTGCATATTACCTCCACACTACAGGATTACCTCCACACTACAGGATTACCTCCAAACTACAGGATTACCCCCAAAACTACAGGATTATTTCCACACTACAGAATTACCTCCACACTACAGGATTACCTCCACACTACAGGTTGCAAGTGAATTTAAACTGTTCATTTCAGAGTGTTGCTTAAATTGATTATCATCCGAGGATCCAACAATTGAGCTTTCGCAACTTAATATTGTTTAATTTAAACCAGTTGTTCTGAACTGGTGGGTCGCAACATTTTGAATGAGTGGAGGTGCAAAATTAAAGCATTTAACTTAGAGTACTTAAATATGCCACCCCTGATGTATGGTTTATCTTTGCCAAGCAGAGTTACTCATAGGGATGTAAAGTAATTTGTGCACAACATTTGGGAGAATTGTCTTTTTCTTTTTATGGAACATTCCTGGGAATTTTTATTTGAGCTCATGAGACAAGGCACAAAGATTTTACTAATTGTATTTTTGCTCTGTAAATTAGAAGTGCTGTTTAGCAGATTTTGTGGTCTCAAAAATATGAGCAATATGGAATTATTGACAATGAAAAAGCTGAAAACATTTACTGTCAATAAAGAATAAAAATAATAATAAAAAGAGCATTTTGGTAACAACAAAAAATGATGTGAATGTTGGGTTGTGATTGGGACAACCTGGTTCAATATTTCAAAATCAATAAAACTTTATTTACAGTTAGGTCCGGAAATATTTGGACACTGACACAACTTTCATCATTTTGGCTCTGTGCACCACCACAATGGATTTGAAATGAAACAACCGAGATGCAACTGAAGACCAGACTTTTAGCTTTAATTCAAGGGGTTGAACAAAATTATTGTATGAAACGTTTAGGAATTGCAACCATTTTCATAAACAGTCCCCTTATTTCAGGGGCTCAAATGTAATTGGACAAAATTAACACAATCATAAATAAAATGTTCATTTTTAATACTTTGTTAAGAATCCTTTGCAGGTAAAGACTGCTTGAAGTCTGGAACGCATGGACATCACCAAACGTTGGGTTTCCTCCTTTGTGATGCTTTGCCAGGCCTTTACTGCAGCTGTCTTAAGTTGTTTGTTCATGGGTCTTTCTGCCATGCCAAGTTTTGTCTTCAGCAAGTGAAATGCATGCTCGATTGCCAGAGTAGTCAGTACAGTTTTACCTATTGCCACTGTTACTCGTTCCAGGCTGAGAAAAGTTAAACAAGGTAGTGCTAATAATAGCAACCTTATTAAGATAAAGCTTTCCTCCACCTCGGTCACAAATAAAAATGACTGTATCACCTCGCATCTCAAAATGGGACTCCTAAATGTTAGATCCCTTGCTCCAAAGGCAGTTGCAGTAAATGAATTAATGAATGATCTCTGATCATAAACTAGATGTTATTGGCTTGTGTGAAACGTGGCTAAAGCCTGATGAATTCACTGCCCTAAATGAGGCCTCTCCTCCTGGCTATACTAGTGATCATATCCCCCGTGCATCCCGAAAAGGAGGGGGTGTTGCTAATATTTATGACAGTAAATATAAATTTACTCTCAAACACATCACTGGTTTTCATT